>JAQGAD010002915.1:0-11764 GCA_034696625.1 Isotomurus palustris
TGGATTTGGATGGTTGCAGACCTTTACAATGCGCTGAGTGCCATTCTGATATTCATGTTTTTTGGTTGCAAAAATAGTAACTTGGTACTATTGGAAGAAAAGTTCCCCTTGTTTAGAAGTACAACTAATTATTACACGAAATATATTGAAGAATGATGTAAGCAAAGTAATTAAAATGTCGTGTCTTTGAATGCAGAACTGGGATTATGCAGAAGCTGCCGAAAGACGTACACTCCTGGAGAATCTTCTGGAGGTTCTGGTACAAAGTCAACTGGATTAGCCTCGAAAGAAAAGGTATCGTCTTTTAGTGTGGTGGATGATAGTAATAGCATGGCCATGACAAGCTATAACACTGCAGGAATTCACAATCGCGGTCACGAAATCACCAGAAACTCGAACAAATAATTTTTTGATTTGCTGTTAGCAAGATCTAACGTATAAACACACATACCCTACAAATCCAAATTCCGTATCAGTGTACCGTACTGCCGTATACAGTATTTTGTTGAATTCTGTTGCAAATTGAAAATAAAAATTTTTATGTTGCTGCCAATAAGACAAGTCCTGACCAGCATACAAAATCATTGCAGACTACGCGGAGATTGCGATATTTTTAGCTGGTTTTGTTGTTCAAGGTGTTTCTGTATACACAATAAGAAGTGTACGAGGTACATACCTTGAAAGGACAAAATGTTTAAGTAGTAGATTACTTTTAATGAAACTTAACATGAAACATAATACAAGCAAATTCAAGCAATTCGAATTTTACTCAATTTGATATGATGTGTTCATTCACACAGTGGTCGACTCAGGTTCAGTTTCCAGTGTTCGTCCATTGCGCCTGCCGTCAACTTCCATTTCGTCTTCTCCTCCAACAGGAATTGCGTCATTCTGCTGATGATCAGTGTCATTGGTGTCAAACCTTACATGAGACGACTTTGAAGCAGCTTTTAATAGCCTATCCTTTCCACGAACATTTTTTCTTGGTTGTTCCTTCCGCTTTTGTTTCAGAGCTTCTTGCACACGTTGCTTGTATTCCAATGATTCCAACACTGTAAATAAAACAAAATACTAAAAAGACACGAAGTGTTTAGTAAATTTCTTATCAGGATGCGGGAATGTCTTACCAGTGAGAAATCGTGCTTTTTGAAAAACTTTTTCAGCATTAGACAAATAGGTTTCCACCCTAGGAGTAAAATCTGGATCCTCATTAAATCTAACATACACACGAAGCCCTCCCTCTTCGTAGTCAATATACTTGATAAATCCACTTATGGCTGCTTCTTCTTCAGATTCCCCAGATAAATCTACTCGTATCTGTTTTTTAAAAGCATCAACAGACTCCGCAGGTGAATCCAAACTTATTTCGATAATTTTACTGTTCTGATTCATATCTATGTCTTGTTCTTCTTTAGGAAGGCAATTACGATAATATTGTTCCCTCAACTGTTGATCTCTCAGCTGCTTTTTCAACTTAGACATGTTTTGTCGTTGAAGATTTAGATATCGATTACGCAGTTGACGCCAAGTTTTCTTCGGCATGACTTTAAGATGAATAGCGTCCCCTTCTAGTTTTTCTTCTGCTGACAAAGCTGACTTGTTGCCTTTGTTTTTCTTTCTTTTCCGTTTCTTTTTCGTCCCTGTCACCTCAACGCCATCCGCATTACTGTTAAGAACTTCACTGGACTCTGATAAACCTGCAGCAGTAGGTGGTGTAGGGTTCTCAGCCAACTTGGATTTTTTAGACGTCACAGAATAATCACCTTCAGTCTGGTCTCCTTTGCGTTTTCTGGGACTTGTTCCAGGAGGGGATAAACCTGTTAAAGCATAGTTAAGTGTTTATATTGACAGGGTATATAAATTACCAACTTAAAAAGAATGAATTTAAACATTTAGTTTAGTTCAAACATACCAATATCAGTCTTTTGATGATCCTGTTCTTCATTGTAAGTTTGTATGCTCATCAAGCTAGAAGGATCCATATCACCAGGTAAGCAACCGCCTTCACCTTTGTAAGCTTCTAAACATCGATTAGCCGTTTCCGGACTATCAAATTCAATAAATGCGAATCCTTTCGGCATCTTACTAGTCCTAAACTTAGGCAACGAAATATAAGCGATTGGGCCAAAACTTTGAAAAATTGTTTCCAGGAACGCGTGATCGGCATGTTTAGGAACGCTCTCTACATAAATGGTACACTCTTCCACTTCCACATCGTTCTTCAACCTTTTTGTATCATAAGGAACTTTCCTCTTGACACCACTTCCATCAGGAGACAACTCCAACTTGTCCGATGTCACTAAAGCCTTCTGCAAATCTTCAAATTTCAGCGTTAAAGCTTTGATTCGATTAAAGTCTAGGAATGTCTTGAGTTCCACATATTCACTTTTCATCACCATGTCCTGCATCATTCGGTTTTTCGTGATATTCGCATCACTGAAGTAAAATTCGAGTTGTTTGCAAATGTCCCCGTACATTTTTCGCTTCCGTGGTCGAGCTCTTCCTTTGTTGTGCTCATCCAACATCATCTCTCCTTCTTCAGCGTGTTCCTTATCCTCGTCTGCGTCTTGACATTCCACACAATCCTCAACATTCCCGCATTCATCGTCAGTCCCCATTTCCTGTGCCGATCCTTCCGTAAGTTCAGCATCTTTGGCCTTATCACTGCGTCCAGCTTTCGCCATCTTTCTTCTTTGCTGTCACCTAAGTTTAAAAGGTTTTTAATTTAGTGCTGTGCATGACTTACAATCAGTGAATCATTCCACTGTTGAAATGTTGAAAGTAAACAGACAGTATCCAGAAATACAAAACAACTTTTGTTTACCGTAACAGCCTCGTAAAGAATAGAACTGAAAGTGCCTATGCTAAGCCCAGGACAAGGGCCTTCAGTCCAGATTGAAATTCGTAAGTTGGAAACCTTTCCTGATGTTCCAAAGTAGTGATGAAAAACTTTTCCCGAACACTTTTATTTTCCTAGCGTGTTTCTTTCTTTACTGCGACTATTTTAGTTTCGCGGGTTGTTCACTCAAACTGAAGGAGCAAGCTGAGCCGTTCTTTACATTGGCCTCCCGCTCTCCTTTTTTATGGTTTCCAGTTCTATGTAAAATATTGCTTGCATGAAACATCAAATTTTCAAAAACTTGAAATTGAAATCTATTTATTTATCGACGGTTCCAAATATGTTTCTGTTAATAGTTGGATTAATAATTAAAAGTACTAAAACCTTATGAGCTTGTGTTGAATTTTTTAAATGCAAAAGCGATTGAATTCCGTGTGAATTTTAGCGCATATTATTACTTTTTAGACGCAAAACGACTTTCCATAAATAAACGATAGGAATTTTTTAGTATTAACGTTGGATTTCTTTTCTGTGAAAACCATGTGAAAACGAATTACATAACCGCCGGATTGACTTCATGCGTAAAATGCGGACCTCATGATTGTGAGGAGAGGATTTTCTTCAGTTCGTTCGGTTTTTCATGGAATCGGGGATACCCGTTTATAGGTTGGGCTGTTGGGCATATGAGAATTCATGCTGCTGTACTGGATGTAGATACTAGTGAAAGTAACCCAGTATATATATTTCTGACTGAGCTAAAAGAAGGAATACAAAGTATGAATTCACCCAGAATTTCTAAATTAGGCCTAGGACATACTTCACACGGTTATATTCGGCCAGAAAACGTGTAACTTTTATTTGCTGTTCATCATCCACCCCCAAAACGAACAAAAATCTCCACAGTTTCTGCACCGTTTCGTTAAGAACAATGAAAATTCCCTGTGACGCATTGAGTCCTCTGAGTCAAAACCTGAAATAACTCGTTCAGTAAACTTATCCGCATCTTCTTGAATTTTAATCCAAATTAACAAAGCTCTGCACGATTTGCTTGAAGGCCTATTGGCCTTTCTAATAGTTGAAAAAAATTGGTAATGCTAAAATTAAATGAGATTTCATAAGGATTGAAATATTTCATTTCGCTGCACCATTGCGGAGTGTACCGAGGTGAATCCTACTTCACTATTACACACACGGCATATTACGCAGTACAGTAGTACGAGTGTAAATCGTGTAGTATCAGAGTAGTGAGAGTAACCCGATGGGAAAGGGTTAAAGTAAGTTCAGCGTTTCCTTAAAACATTTTAGATGCCCTGTACTCGTGTGTTCTATCGTGCAAGCTTAAATGGCTAACGTGTGAAAGGGTTTAATAGGTTTTCTCGTATAAAAGACCGAGTGTTAGATTTAGGCCGAGTGAGCTTATGTACATTCGAACGAGTTACTATTTTATCACATTACTGCAATACATATCTACGATGTGAGAGTTTCATGATTCACAGTTGCTCAGTACTATTTTACTACAGTATAAAGAACTGCGAACTATACAAAAGAGTTCTTTATAGTTCTATACGAATCGTCTATAGGTATATAGTAAAAGGCATATCTAGAAATATATAAAGCACCGTGTCTGCGGTCTGCCCTGCCTTGCCTCTAAACTAAAGTATATTGTACTCGCACAGCCAGCATAGATGGAATTGTACAGCATGCAACCATTCAACTCATCTCTTACAAATGCAAGAGAACATTTTCTACTGATGTCCACAGTAGATCGGCTCGAATTACACGTGATGAGAAAACTCATTCATTCTTATCTAGAAATGGAGACTTAACCAATTATTAATAGGGTTTTGAATATCTCCTACAAAATTCTGTAAGGTTATGGTTGCATTGATATGCAATCCATCGAATGCAATTTGATCCTTTGTAAATACTGCTCACTCCTCACTAGTCATTTTGATAGCATACTTGAGCTTCTTGTCTTGCGACTTAAGCTTGAGGCTAATGATAAATGTTCATTCATTTTATTTAAGTAGTGGGTTAGAAGCTGGAAAGATGCTGGAACTAGAACGACGTGTCTTGCTCAAGTTTCTCAGAATGTTGCGAACTGGAAGCCTCAGAAACTGCATACATTTGCATGGAGAAAAATTGCATGAATATTTCGTCTGATTGAGATGATGGGTACGATGTGTGTTGTATCTAGATGACGCTCATCCCCAGTAAATTCTAAATCAAAACTTTACGACGTAGTAGATGATGAAGAAGGGGTCATTTAAAGTTTTAAGGGTAATCAATAAGTGTTAAAACTTAAATCGTTACAAAAGACGAAGTGCATGCAGAATGCTTAAGGTAGGAGACCGGTGGTGGTGGTGGTGATGGTGTGTGAGTTGACCACCTGGGAGAGTGCCGTTGTGTGTGGGACGTGGTTGTCGGGTGTATAGAGGGTTCTCGTGTTAGCACAGAAATGCCTCATCTCGTCGTCCACTTTTTTACGCTCATTTCAATAAGGGACACAAGAATGGCTGACAACACGAGAGAGAGACCAAATCCTTAACAGTAAAATGGTTCATTATTATTATTATCCTTAGTCCTCTCCATCAGCCCTTAAAGAAAACAAAAATAGAATTTTAAAAATATCGAGTGAGTGCTAGAATACTGTGGCTGTCGCCCTTCCACACGACACCTCCATTTCTCGCAAGAATTCTACAAAAATTTAAAAAAACGATAGTCGCGATTATTGCGAGAAGTTCAGTCGAGTCGACTTTGGTTACTTAATTAGTCACTCGGTTATCATAAATATTGTTTAAGTAAGTACTTCAAACATTTATAAAGTGGGGTTTGATGCATTTGAGATTGTAATGTGAATGTGGGAGTGGTGGGAGATCGAAATTCGCAAGAATTTGTAGGGTTTTTGGCATTTTAGTGGGAGTATTATGGCAATGGTATACTAATGTGGAATGTAGATGTGTGTGTTTATGGCTTTGTTTGTGTTGTGTACCACGGTGGTTGGAAGTTGAAAGTTAGTCGGTGATGGTGTGATTATACTGGAGAATGATAAGCTATAATTTCAGCTAGTAAATACAGAGGTTATCGGTGAATTGGAGTGTTCATTAACGGATAATTATTACCACCACGTTGGTTTTTGTTACAGGGGATTTTGGGTTTTTAGTTTAAATCTTTCAATACGCCTCAATCAACGGTTACTCGGAAAGTTAAGGCCCCCTCGTGTCCTGTCAAGTAAGAGAGAATAGTACAAAACAATATAAATCGTATTTTAAAAGGAGATAATTGGATGTGTATTAAGTTCCTTGTGTAGATGGTTTTTGATGATTGAATTGAAGGAAGGATTAATGAAGGATATTAGAAGGAAGAATGGAAGAAAAGAGCTTAAAAAGATGTAGAATTGAGAATTGTAATTAAACAAATTACTTGGTGATTCGAGGACGAGGTGGTTTATTGACGAGTGCCAGTTTAGAACTAATAGGAGAATATGGTTTTAGAAGACTTCCGATACTTCCGAAGGACGGATTCACTGGAATTCGAGACATTAGTTATTGTAGTGTGTTATGTTGTGATTTAGAATGAATGACTTCCAACTGCAAGGGGTAGTGAATTAGTGAATAGCGAAGGACGGCAATTAAAAATTTTTATGGGTGGAAGTGGATACGACACCAGTGTGCATGTACTATGTACTATGTACTGTTTGTTACTTGACACCAGTTAGTGATTGAGATAGGGCACAACTGAATTGAACAGTTGTTTTATCTGAAGTAAGGTTGGCGAGAGGTTCTTCATTGAGAAATTACGATTAGAACATTATAGGAGGGTTGTAATGTGCCAGTGATATTCAATATTTATTTTCCATTGTCTTGAGAGAAAGATAATGAAGTATTTGGTTTAAGTGCTTTACAAGTGTAGGGTAGGTCATCTGTTTTTCGAAAGATTAGGGCAGTGTTGTGTTGTCTAATAAAATAGCTCCTGATGGAGGAATTGGAAGCGAGGCTAGTTGAGTGGATGAAAATTGCGTATGAATCAGATCAGAATGCGATGGTTGATAAGATATGTTTCTAATGATGGATTGATTGGAATTTTCCAGGCGTGGATTAATGGTGAGAAGAAGTATGTCGAAAGGTGGGGGGACGCCGAAAGGGCATAAAGGAACGTCTTCGTCCCGAAGACCACCATCCCAAGCTATTCAAGCGTCTTTGGTCCAACAACAACAAAGGTTGTTAGGAGGTTCGACTGAGCATAACAACAATACCAAGTCTAACCCCGCATCGAACTCGAACAACCCGACCACCTCCTCCGTTGTTGTTGTACCTCAAGCCCTGAACAACAAGCAGGGAACTCAACAACAATCTACTCAACCACCTCCTCCTTCTCAACTGCCGAATAAACAAGCGGTTGTTGGGAAACCCCTCAAGGACAAGAATCCTCAAGGACAGCAACACCTCCTAGAAGGGATGAGCCCTTCGTCTCAAGTTGCGTCAACAATCCCACCTGCCCCCTCCTCTTCTCCTGTACCGGGAGAAGGAGAGGATGACCTCGTTGATGTCGACGAATTGGAAGTCGACGTTGATGATGTCGACGAAGATCTGGAGGAAGAGGATGAAGATGAAGACCTTGAGGAAGATGATGAGGATGAAGACCTGGATGAGGATGACGAGTATGACCATGAAGATGGTCATGATGACCTCACCGAACCCTGTGAATCTAGAACTCCTGGTGCACCTTCTGGAGGTCTCACAAACAACAACTCCGCTTCCTCCTACAACAACTCCCCGAATTTCGGCTCCTCTAGTGAAGAGGATGACGACGATGAGGTCAGTATAACCGAAAGAATTCGTTTGCACCTTATCAACAGAAAGATTATTGTGCTTTTGTATAGTACGATAAGTTTTAGAAAGGCATAAGTTTCCAACTCAGCGGAGATTGTTGTGACATTCAAGTGCCCTTTCCAATACCAAGAAGTTAAGCTATCTGATAAACACATTAAGTGACTGCATCGAAAGCATCAGAACAAGTTCAATAATCTGACATTACACATTCCGCATCAAGCAGTAGTGTAAGTGTCACTTTACTACAGCTAAAGCTCTTTTTGACAAAAATTAAATCGTCTAAAACTGGCATTAATAGGAATCGATTGGAAATCTTGGTAATTTCGGATCGGACGTATAGCGGATAAAAGTCTTTAATGATATCAGTTGATATATTGGTTGCTTTGAAGTATACAATAGGGATAAGTGACGAAGTAATATAAAACGGCTATTGATTGGCTTGACGGATAAGAAATCGATTTGAGGTTGACAGGTTGATTTTTAACGTGTGAACGTGTCTTAGGTATAATGTTTTTGCGAATGTAAAAGTTAAATGAAGAGTGTGTAACCTTTGTACTTTGTCGAAACTTTCATGTGCTTTTTGGTGACAAATTGATGTAAAGATTTTGTCAAAATGTTTTTAGTAAACGGGAGGCTACGAGACACAAGAATTTCGAAATAAAAGAGAGCATGCACAAATATTTTACTCAGCTATACAAATTCTACTAACTGTACTTATGACGGCAATGGAAAGGCTTGGCTCAGTTTGATTGGTTAGATTTTTGTAGAGGAATAAAGGTTGAATTAATGTCGAAAGACACTTTTTGTGTTAAGTGAATGAGTGAAGTAAAAGTAAAATAAAAGTAGGGCTTGCTTTTGCACATTACACCACCATATGAGATTGATTGAAAAATGAAAAGGTTTACGTAGAGCTGAGAATGCTCTCATGTACATACAGAACTGCATCATGGAAGAATAGAAATGAACAATTCGAAATTGCAAATTGTGTTGAAATCAAAATATTGTTAGTTATGCATGCAGTATCCTTTGGTAAATTAATGGCTTAGAATGTTAGGAAAGCAAAGCTCGCGTATTAATCCAATTCTTAATTCTGAAGTCACGAGAAGGATTGCTGAATGTTGATGAGTGTCTCAATTTTTCATCAGAAACGGTGGTATGAACGAAAGAACCAACCGCTTGCTGCTCACTACTCGACTGCTGCATAGTAACCTTGAAAAGGTTAATTTTTTATGAATGATTCAGCCTTACAGTACAGACAGTCATTCTACAAAGGTTCATTATAAGCGATCTGATCGACTCCAAATAAGTGACAATCAAAAGCCTTGCCATGAAGAGTGGAATGTCCGTCTGTCCACATCGTGTTTCGTATTTTTACTCCCATTGTCACGGTCGAAGCGAGGTAGTTTAGTTGAAAATTGTTCATAATTCGTCTCGATTGTTGATAGGAATACATCTGAAGCTGAAAGCTGAAAACTAAAAACTACTATACGTGTGATGTAGGATATGATACAGAATTGTAAGGACTATGAACACTCAGATGACTGGGTGTGCTATGAGAGCTATGAAACGATTGACCCTAATGAATTCATAGTATGCGGGTTCTAATGCGACTTGAAGACTGAGATTAAGTTGTGTATTTACTATTAACATGTAAAAATTGAGCAATTAATCTTAATTTATAATTTACACGCGAAATCCTAAACAAGAATTTAGTCTTCATTTGTCATTAGTCATAGGGTAAATACTCAATCTTCTTGTGCGATGTTAGTGATGTATGATGTATAGTACAATTGCAAAAGCGCAAGTAGGTGGAATTTTAAAAATTCAGGTTGCATTAGCTGTGAAAAGACATCAATTCACAATTTTTCCTTTGGCAGTGAAGAACATCGCTTAACAAGAGCTTCGTAGAGAGAGAGACGATGGAAAGATATGTAGAGCCGTCCTGTTCCTCAGTAGAATGGCAGAAAGATGATGATAATTTTTTCATATCATGTTGCTCATCTCCTCATTCATTGTGATTTGAGTTCATGCTAATGCTACGAGAGGATAGTAACAAGATAAATTATTATTCTTGTGTGTGTGTGTGTATGTGTGCCTGTAGTTGATGTTGCATGAAGATGAGAGAGTTATGAATTTTAGAGTTGTGTTTTGTATTTCATCTCCTGGCCAGGGTGTAAAAATGGACTTTCTATCTGTGTATATGTCTCTGTAGATTGTAGATGAAATGAGACAAACTGTTCATTCTGCATGATGGGTTCTATTGTAATGTTTGTAATAGCAGCGTATGACGTTGACTCTCTCGTTGCTGATTTGTAGTGTAGGATTGTAGGATCCATTGACTTGCGGAAAGGAATAATTAAGTCCACAATAGTGCATTTCTGTATCTCATTTATACTTTTTGTAGCGAAAGACTAGTCAAAATATTGGGTATATAGTATACGACATTATTAGCTAATTAGAAAAATTGCGTGTGTGAGCAGAAATAGAAGCGAAGATGTTGATTATCATGATTATCACTGAGAGAAGAGATGATGTTGTTGATGAATACGCTTTTCGTGTGTGTGCGCGACTGTAGGGACTGACACGCTTGTTTGATTACAGTTATACATGACATCAGTAGTAGTCGATTGCTTAGCTAGTGCTGCAGAGAACTTTCATCACAATATTCGCTAGCTTATTGTGGCCTTAGGAAGTATTTAGTGGTGAATACCCTTTGAGTTGAGTTTCAAATTTAAGCCTTATATCATGTATCGTGTAAAAAATGTCGTACTATTGAGCAAGGAGGTTTAGAATTAAGATGCATAGAACCTTTGGAATGAGGGAAAGGTCTTGTGATCTTTATTTATTTACACGATACTTTGAGTGAAGTCTTGTGAAGATGAAATTACAGGAAGATGAACGCTGAGCATGAGTGAAAGAAGCTGGTATATATTGGTAGGTTCTTGATGGAAATAATGATAATCCCACAACTTAGTTACAAGGCGATGAGAAATGAAAGTTTCACAGCAGATGGGTAGATGGATAACGATAAAGTATTTCTCTTAAATGCTAGAAGACAATGAGAGGAGGATTGTGGCTGGTTTAATTAACCTTTGATAAGATAAAAGGGTATTTGAGGGTATTGGTTATGTAACTAGAAGGAAAAAGAGATTTATTATTGAACTAAAAATTTTATCTTCGCTTAAAATGAGAGACAAAGAGCAGACACAGGCAGTCACGCAGCAGAAAGTTTTAAAAACTAATCACATCGGATGCTTAGTGCTTAGTGAGTTATAGAACTTGTGGCGTGCGAAGGCTATGAGGACCTAACAGTTGTCGTTTTACAAGTAGTTAGTTTCGTGTGCAGTTATTTTTTACTACATGGGAATGCTTAAAGTGAGTCTGAGATGAATGATATTGAATGACTCAGGACATGCTTGCGGAATAGTTTGGAGGAGTTGAGTTTCAATATTATGCGTAAGGATGTAGATGTGTTTTTCAAGATCTGACGGTAAAATTGACTGTAGATGTATTGCGACAATAAAGTAGTTGGGAAGAGAAGTAATAAGAGACGGAAGGAGCAGTTCGGGATGATGCCAGTAAAAGCATGAGAAATTGGCTTGAAGTCGAAAAAGCGATGGTAGATGTGTGAACAAATTCACGACTTTTCGTACTACGGGTGGATTATGTAAATGTGCAATATGGTAGGAAAGAGCGGATGGAGAAGACACAACTTGTGCTTGGTATGAAGATAGGTTTCGTCTATAGTACAGATATACATTCAAGAATCAAGCGTAATAAAATAGTGAGACGAAAAGTCTGCTGGGAAGAAAGAAAGTTGATGGATGTCTTGTGTGTCTTCACTTTCGTTGAGATAGTCCGTAGTACTATCCGAGTGACTTCGAAACATTGGAGGAGCTCCCATATTAAGCTCATGTTTAGTCATTTCTTTGACAAATAGGTACTGATTGTTTACATTCTGAACACACAACTAGTGAAGAGAATGCATTCGAATTTTGGGTTAGTAAATCAATTATTTAAAGACATGAAAGTATTAAATCATCTACTCAGGATAACAAACTGAAGGTATGAACTGAAGGTTTTGAAGGTATGA
>JAQGAD010002916.1:0-11762 GCA_034696625.1 Isotomurus palustris
TATATTACTTATACACAATCTCCTGAGATTGCAAAATGATCTCCTATTTTGCTGAGTTCGACTCATAAATAAAGATATTAATTTCCTTTTTACTGCATCTCCTGCAGATTTTATTACTAAGAAAGTGTTGTGGTCAGTGATGTCGTGTGTGTGTGGTTTTGCTGTAAGGGAAGAATGGAATGTGTGCTAAACCAACCAAGCCCACTAAATGAATTCCGTTCTTTACGTACCCTTATCTTTATACTTACACGAGAGTATAGACGAAACAAAAGTACGTACAGATCTCTGGGTTCATAACTTTGCTTTTATTTTATTCTCCTGTACATCTCTCTATATAATCTCTATCTGTATCTCCCCTCATCTAATCTTTGTTGTGTGTGTATGAGCTTTTGCGAATGAAATTCTTTGTGCAAATCTGCTTTATGTCTTGGTCATTTGGGATCATTGTCTCATTTATCACTCTTGTCCTAAGCACATCACAACACAAATCTTGTCGGAGATTTGCGGACCTTAAACATAAACATTTGTAGAGAAGAAGAAGAGCTCAAGGCTCTATTTGAATTTTCTTAACTGTGGGCGCACAAGTGACAAGAGGCTCACACACACACATACATGTTCTCATATTCTACTTGTTGACCACACGTTTGATGCACATTTAGTCTTAAGTTAAAGGCTTAAAAGTATTGACACATCTCAGAGAGGACAGCGAAAAGCTTTCTCGATACTTATCTCTGAGAATAATTGAAAAAGTAATCATACCGACAACACACAAGATGAGTAGAAAGATGCGAGGGTGACAGCGATTTTTACAGCAGAGAGATGCGCCTTCATCTTCGAGATAATTACTACCTACGCATTCCGTAGACAAAAATGAACAAATTAGGTCGAAGACTTCTTCACTTCGCTCTTCGTACTTACCTACTGACATACGCTTGACGTGTAATTGCAATATAGTTCCTTAGAATTTCATTCCACTGCTCCTATTGCATCTCACTGAACTTTCGTTAGCATCAATTAAGTATTTCATCTTTGTTTATTTGTATTCACTAACTAATCTAACCTCGTGTAAATGGTCGGAGACTCACCTCTATTGCTTTAATCAATTATCACGATTATGCTGAATGCTTGCAAAATCAAAATAATTAATGTAGGCAGTTAAAGATAGAAAACCTCTCAGAGGAAGGTAAAAAGGTAATGAAATAACCTGCAACGACGCAGCATTCAGGTAGATTTGACAAAGTAGCTCAAGGCAAAAGATATTTTCAGGTATTATAAAAAATTTGAAATCATCGTTCTCTGCTGTCCACTGACACCCACACGCAGTCAGAAGTAGTAAAAATAATAATAAATCCACGCCAAACACAAACACACCTTAAGTCAACACAGTTGTGGCTGTGGCATTGCAATTCATTGTCCTTCTTTCGATAACTGCTTATCTCATACAACAACAACAATGATTAGATTCGTTTTCGAAAGCCATGCGTGCATTAATGGCCTTATAGTGCGAATTCTCGCGAACAAGCAAAAACTTGAGACATCTCACAATTTAAAACTGCTGTGCAGAAGAATGACGAGTTGTGTACAAGCAAGTAAAATATAATAATGCTTGTCAAATAATGGCTCTAAATTAGTAACTCTAAAAGTCGGAACAGTTTAAACAATAATAATTATCAAACTGGTTTACATTTGCAAAAGATGTTCACTGCGAATCAGCTAGCTCCACTCTAAACTGACAGCTCTGAGGAAATGTGGGTAAGCAAGCAGACATAAAAGTTCGACAATTATTTGCACAAATTACAATTACTATTGCACATATTCAAGTGAATTCTCAACTTCTCTAAAAGCCTAAAAGGTGAAGAAGTTTAAGAAAAGTGTTTGTTTAGGGAAGTAAACACGTGTCCATGTACGAACATTAAGTTCTTTTTTTCCACATGCATTCAGTTGAGTCAAGACTCGCAGAGCTGCAGTGAAGCAGTAGGCAGTGTGTAGAAAGTAAAGAGCAAATAGTATTAAAATTGTCGAGCCAGAGTTAATCACAGATTTGGGAATAAAAATGTATAAAATCCTTTTAGCAATAAGAAATACGATGCGTGATTTACGTTTCTTTGACTTTGTCTGGCCTGCTAATAAGTGTCAGTGGGTATAGCTGTGGGCGTTCCTAGTGCACACACCATATCATAAAACAAACAATGATATTGTTGCTGTAATTATGTACAATTTCTTTAAAGCAAGGGCTAATTAGTCTGAAGAGAAAGCAATCACACACACAGACACATTCATGTATATAAGCAATCCATAAAGTAGCGCTATATACTTTTAATGTTCTGTGATACAACTGTTGCTGTTGTACTAAGTAGGAAATGTGATGTAAAATCCGTAGTAAATCAGTGTGCATCCTTCTCTCTCTCTCTCCCCTCGTTAAACTCTCTGCCAATATCTGCAATACCAATCATCATCTAATGACACACACAATACAAATGAACCCATTGGAACGACCACCATTTGTCTACTTAAGGAAGAAATATGGACATTTATGGTCATACTTTTAACAATCACTCTTCTTGTCTTGTTAGGTCAAGATGCAATAAAATAAAGAATCACTGATAAATTCGCAAATCATCATCCCAGCGAGGTTTCATCTTCACCCAATGTTAAATGGTAACCAAACCTGCTGAGTGACCATTACTCATTAGAGTGTCCTTTCTTTCTCTCTCATTCTCATAGAGAGTTTTTAAAAGTTTAGAAGTTTAGAACAGCGAGTAACAAAACAGAGAAGAAGATGAGCAAGACTTTTGACTGGTAGACCCCATTTGTCACATGCAAAGCTCCAAATGGTCCTGACCTTTTTCCCATGACACTTAACACAAGATTTTACCCTAACAAAAGGGGGAAGACACTACACGTATATTATAAATTGATAAGAGATTTTTAATAAATTCAATTTGAATGACGATGACCCGCAGAGAGCTTGACCTTAAAATGTTTCTACCACAAAGATATCTAATGTCTCTCTCTCTATAATATATTGTTGTTATGAATTGCAGGAGACCTAGAAGATCGACGACTTTGCTGAAAGGAAGAAGAAGAAGATGCGGAGCTGAACTTTGAATTTGGACTAATGGGTCCACTGTACGACCAAGTTGGAGGCGATGGGGGTCTCATCCCCTCCACCTCCACTCCTAACAACAATGAGAGGAAAAGTGGATTCCGGAAATATGCTCTGCTTGTACAGGACTCTTTGGCAATCAAATTTGTCCCAGTATCAAATTCAGAGAGTCGGCACAATCTCTCCCCTCATGCAAACAACTACGGACAGCAGCATCATCATTCTCAGCATCCTGGCAATCCCACCGTAGGATTTAGCAACAATGGGAACCCTATCATGAACGATAATCCTCACGAAAGCATTAGCAACAACAATGAGTCCTCCGAGAAGAGTGTGAACAAGAGAGATCACATCTCTTCTAACGGTGGTGGGACGTCTTCCACCGGTGGTGGGGGTCTTTTGAGATCATCCCGAGGACTTTTGGCTGACCGGTCTACCTCATCGAGAGACGTTGATCACTCTCTACATGCCCTTTATCTCTTTAAAGTAACTATCTTTTAATTTCTTACACAAACCATTATGATTAATTCTGCTTTTATCACCACTCACATCTTTTATCTTAAACGTATGCAAATAGACACTTTACCTTTTCATTACTTTATCATCGGCTCATCTCTTCAATCTCCTCCTTGAGCAGAGCTTGTGGCGACGTAAACTCGATTGTAATTTGTTCTTATCCGATTTCTTCATCTTGAGATTGGTGAGAGAAGGTTGTAATAAGGCTGTAAGTAATACTAGTGAGCTTTATCATTGTCATATATGTGCAGGCATGAGGTATCAAAAGAAGAATGCCAGTGTTTGTGTGTGAGCGTAGGGTGTAGATTTATGATTCGAAGGCTTGGTCTGTTTACAAGGTAATTTGGAAATGTAAATTTTGAAAAATCGAATAGTTTAGTTAGAAAGTGAAGCAAAAGTTGAGCTGACCTATCGTTTAAGGTGTGCGGGTTCCTCTAATACATTCATAACTCACGTTGGCATGATGTATATGTGACATTTTATGACTTTTCTTCAATCTCTCTTTCCTCATCCAAGTGTTTCAAATTAGCTAACCATACCATTCTCAAATTAGATGACACTTGAGAACTCATTTTAACACTAAAAAGTCTAAAGCCTGTCTCCCTTCCTTCCCTCCTCACTCACACGTCCTGTGAATTCGTGGAAGGGAAGTTTAATCGTTTAATAGACAAAAGTAGGAAGTGAGTTACTAAAGCGTTATTATTATTTCATTATGAATACAATCGCATGCTTACCCACTACCCACCTAGTTTACTCCCCAAGACACCTAAGTCAATACATTCATTCTGTTACTATAATATTTCATTTATCAAGACACCCACACACATACACATACTCTTTAGTTAAAGCAAGTCTCAATGAGATGAACATTAACTACTATCACTCTCTTCTCACACACATGCAAACAACTAAACAGGAGAAAAACTTCTTCTGCCTCAGGTTATCATCATCAGCTCAACGCGTTCACCACTACTCACTATCGCCATTCAGAATAATTTAGTAATTTGAATCACGTCAATCTGCATAAAAATCTCATTAAAATGTACTTAAACTCATGTTTAAATGACAGCGATGACATTGAATAAAAACGAGGTTACTCACAGGGATGTGAACCAATTCAATTATTAAACGCACAGCCAACAGCTAATACAGTTCCTATTGCATATGGACTTTTTCCTTAAATTCATTGACTCCACTCAAGGAGACTTTTACAAGCGATTGTTTCCATGAATGAAGACATAAAAATGAAAACTGTTGGTTCTTATCAAACCATCGAACATCTGTATAAATACTCAGACAAAGTCTGAAAGGTGGAACTCAGCCACACGTACTCGTTTTAAGGAAAACTCATCGATGCGAAGTGTGAAAAGTCTGATTTCTCAAAGGAAATAAATATGTTAGACATAAAATAGATGTGCCATCTACTACAACTACTATTATTACATACTGCTGTTTACTAACTGTACAACTCAATTTATATTTTTATAATGTTTTGTTTTTTATTTTTCCTAGGGATTTCAGGAATCAAACTTAAAATGCTACTGGAACGGAGGACTGAACGAAACGATTCGCCACATAGAATATAAGGGTTACATTGTGCCATCAATAATTCTTGTCACTGCGTTGCCTCGATATCTGACGATATTAAGGACAGCATGGTCACGGAGGATGCTTCGGAGTCCACCAGGATACCGAATTAAGTTCATAGGTATGTGCTAATGAAAATGTACTTCAGTTGTGCATTAAGACACTCCACCTTTAAGTGAGACACTACTAGTCTAGTAGAAAGCCTTATTACTTGGCTGCTGGTTACTGGCTTGTGTGTCCTCATGAGAAAGTGTTTGGGTCTACTTGACTTCTCTCTTGATATTAATGATGATGAAGAACCCTTGTTTGTGATCACTACAGGTGAAGTTGAAGAATTAGTAGCAGAGCCAATAGGACAAGGACAATTTGCACCTTTGTCGGACTCACTGTGTTGGGCTATACTGGAGTTAACTTCAATCGGTGAGAAGTCTCTCTCTCTCTCTCTAGACACACAAAATCTACTTTCATTTTTGTTTCTATCTGAGTTGATCTCTTTAAACGCCCATCATTAACTTGTATATTACACTACACACACACTTGACTCACAGTCAATATTTGTAAACAATCAAAAACTAGATTGATCTTAAGTCAAAGAGAAAAAGATATGAGAGAAGAGGAAGAGACAGAAAAAATGCCAATATCGGCTTGGCGAGACAACTTCATGCATGCTTATTAAACTCTGCTACTCTACCTCTTCATTGTTATTACTCACTGGTACTTAGACTTAATACGAGACATTGGAGATGAGTGAGAATGAATGAACTCATTGTTAGTTCGCGAGCAACGCAACAATAAAGAAGAATGAACCAGCAGCAATTTGCAATATCGCAATTGTAGCATCAGGACCAAGTCCAACCATTACTTTACTACTCCTGATGCTGCTGCTGCTGCTGCTGCCTACTATTTAACTACAGGGAGATGAAGAGAGTCTCAATCTCAATTATTAGATTGGTCTCTTTTACATGTTCAATTTGGGTCAGTCTTGAGTGATTTACAACAAACTCATTTCAAGTGAAATGAGACATAAGGGAACGCCTAATCAATCAATCGTGGTCACATCTCAATTTCTCTTTTTATTGATATGTTAAGGAGAAACATGAAATCTTGCGGTTTATATTCATCTGGATCCACGACATACCTCCCTTCTGCAATTCATTAATCTATTTTAAATTGCCATTATTACATGCATGTATACTTGAGCTTTGTGATTATTATGTATTCCTAAGTTCCTTACGTATTCTTAAATTTCTCTCTATTGTTTTCGCAGGGGAGGAAGCGTTTGTCGACCCCATAATGGCAGTTCTGAAAGGAAAGTTCCCTTCCATGAGTTGTCCCAGTCGAGAACTCGTGTTCCAAACCCTCGAGAAACTCATCAAAGAGAGAAAAATATACCAAACCGCTAATGGATATTTTGTAGTGACTCCGGATACCTTTCGATTCATGACTTCCGCCGCACCTCAGCATTTATTTAATCCTTCCATCAATCTTGATGCACTTATTCCGTATGACGACACATCATCATCTTCACCAGGTCTTCCAGCAATTCCTTTTTGACTTTTTAACTTTTGAACCCATTAAACTCCCAATGAACCCTCCTCATGATGAAGTGAACCGGTTTATTTTTTTGTACTCAGACTGCTACACTCAGTTATTGACTATTACCATTGTTTTGACAATCCTAACAGATAAAAGTTTACACAACCCATGGGAATCGCATCAATTACCATCCCACCCGAAAGATGTGACGAGTGACAAGCCAGTTACCAACAAAAGCACGGCAGAACCCACTCCTCCAAATGGCAATAAACTCAAGCGACACAGCTCTTTAAAGACTTTCAGGCAACGAGATATTTGTGTAAGACCATTAATTTGCCACAATACAATGGATAAGTAGCAGTTTAGTAGAGAGAGAGATATTTTTTACACAACGAGGAATCTCTCTGCTAACTATGCAACTTGTTTGACAGGATGCTGACGCGAAAGAATCCTTTGGAAGACGAGGTACATCCATGAGACTCTCCAAATCCATCTCGTGCGACCAGATGGATAAGGACGACGATGACGATGAGATGAAGGAAGGAGAAGAAGGTCTCAAAAGTCCTAAAATTGGAAGACGGTCAACTCTAAGTCAAATAACTACTTTGATGAGGAATTTCAAGATGAATGTTTCAGCAGATTCATCTTCAAGAAGTAAAAGAAGTACAAAATCCCCAGGATTGGACAGAAACACCAAAGGCAAGTATATATCCACAGAGTCCACACGCAGAAACCTGCACAACTTCTTTCATGTTACACACACTCTGAATCTCTTTCAGGAATTCTCACGAGTTAGATAAAAAATGACTTGTTCTTTTTCCACAGGAAAGTCTCTGTTCAGCAGACTATTTGGTCGTTCACGTAGTAAATCGCGAGAACCAAGAGATGAGATTTCATCTTGTATTTCTGCAAATCCCAATGTTGGTGCTGTAATGATTGGTGGTGCTGGGAACAACGCTAACTCTACAACTACAACCACCTTAGTTCCGGTCTCAAGTGACGAAGCATCTTCTTCATCTTCTGCACACTCATCTCCGGCCCATGTCAGGCCTGATACGACGGACAGTGCCCTTTACGACGTCCTCAGCGATCCATCAACCAGCAGCAGCATTGGCGATAATAATAACAAGTTATCTCTCGACCAACAAGAAGACAACCTTCATGATAATCACCACAGTTCGTTTCCTGTTCCAGCAAACTTTCCATCGTTTCACTCAAGAGATGAACCTTCTCGGTGCTCGACTCTTAGTCATGCTACGTCTTCCTTGGGATACGGCAGTGAAGGATATCCAAGTCTTAACCTGAGCAGTCCCAGCTCAACTCACAGTCCTTGTCCTTATGAATCTTTACAGAATTCGTCTACTCGGCATTCAATTAACAACGGAGCAGGTTATCCTTCTACCGGAGGAATGAAAGCATCCAAGCGTACAACCAGTACTGCTGACTTCTACCAGAGAAGATATCCAAGTTACTCCAATTCTTTCAGTAGAAATTCACCTTATTATGCTTCACTAACATCTCCAACGAGGATTAAAGTACCAACTCAATCTTTGTACGACTCTCTACTGACTACCACAAGTTCATCTCAGTCCACCCCGAAATCTAATGAGTTTTCTAAGAACTCTCCGAATTCTCATTATGGTAAGGGGGTGTCAGAAACGACAGGAATGAATGAGACGAGGGTCACCCAAACCGTCAAGTCTACTACCGACATGGAACTCCAACTGCTGCTTCCTCTGGGAAACATCATGAAAGCAGCGATTAACGCTAAAAAGCAGGAACTTAAGGATAACTTTTTTCGTGAAGAGTTTAACCGAGAACCTCCTCAGACTTCGAATGGGAAGTCTTCTGACCAGGAGAAAGACCAAAACAGCATCCCCATCCATTTGGATAAATCCTCAGGAATAAAACTAAACCTAAGCGAACCCAGAAGCCAAACTGAAATTAAAACCAAAATTGACAAGAACGGAGTTGTTGAAGAACATTACCAAACAATCCCGAACGTGGATCTTTCCAACACTCGTTCCAAAGTTGAGATTAACATTAATGGAAAGTCCTTGGATTTAGGTTGGACAAACCACAACGGCAAAATTAGGAAAATTAGCACACAACACGTGGAGAAGAAGTCTGGCACAGATTTGAGTTCAACTGTGTCACCACCGTCTCCTTCACCAGCTTCGCCCCTCAACACCTGCGGACAATTAGACAGCAATGGAAATCATCATCACCGAAGTAGTACCAATAATTCCAAATGGTCTAGATTAGGAGGGGTAACAGTTTGCAGCAATATTGGTCAAGGATTCCAGGATGATATTAAAGTTTCCATCATCTAAGTAAAAACCTATTATCCACTGGATTCCAATATTTTCAGAAAAAAGAAACTAATATTTAAAAATCAAAGCCATGGACTTCATTTACGAGAGATAAAAGTGTGTTTATTTCAACAGAATTACACGTACACACAACGCACACACACACACAGTTCAATCATGCGAATGTCGCACGCATCGCTTCACATTCATTTATTATAATGTTAATCTCCTTTAGTCTGTAGAATTTATAAAATATCTATGAATCACAATTGGAAATTTGGAAATGATTAATGGATGAATGTGTGTCTGTCTTACTTTGAAGTGCATGTCGCTCTCGCTACAATGAAAATCAATCTGTTCCCAGAAACGGAAACATATTATCTGTAAGTATGTGTTAGATGGTATAATATGATATGTGAGCTTAAACTTGTTATATCTAATCCAATAGGACTTAACAAACTATCAAACTAAATAGTGTGCCAAATGTAACCAACATCTATGAAGCTCTTGCGTTTATTGTCGGTCCGTAGTCCGCACATATATATGTTGTTTGGCGTACTTCAGCTTCTGCTACATTATAAGATTTAGAATAATAAACAGATTTTGTGATACAAAAAGAGAACCATTTCAAAGAGACACGGAATGTAATGTACTTGTGTGTTTATTTTGGGTAAAAAAAATCATCTTGATATATCAATGAGTCGGTTGGGTAATCATGATTATGATAAATCATTCTACTGGGTTTTTTGCAAACGCTAAGTGCTTCGTCATCATCGCGCACACTGCACACTCCTGACTAACTGAGTTAGTTAGTTTACTATTATTACTGAGAACTGACCAAGCATCAAGGAATTCAAAGGCCTTCACATTTAGTTTAGTTGGAATTTTATTTGCAAGGTCTAGGAAGTTCAAAAAATAACATGCGATAACACTTCCGGTCATGACACCTCGCTCACCTCACTGCCAGATTTGTTGTATAATTGGCCATAAAACCCAGAAAATATGATTAATTACCTACAAAACGTCAAAACTAGATCAGAGATAGACGGGAGAAGATCAGTTAAAACAGCAAAAAAGAGTGCTTTTCCATTAAAGCCTTGCGTAATCCATTAAAAATCCACCTCTCTCTCACTCTTTTTACGTGTGTGCATTAAGGTTCATGTAATACTCATTAGATAAATACACACACGATGAAGCTGAAATTCACTGAAGTACCGATAACATTTTTCGTCTACATTTCCTGTGTATTTCTACTGAGGGCTTTTGGCCAAGTTGCAGATGATGATCAAATTGAACTACCTGGAGGAGATGGCGAACTTTACCCGACAGATCCGGACACTGCAACCACTCTCCCACCGGTCACAGTAACTGTTCCTACTGCTGCGACTACAACAACTACGACGACAACTACGCCAATACCGACAACAATTGCGACAGCTGCTCCGATAACCACAATTGGGACAAACCCCCCGTTGGTAGTAGGAACGTGTCCGTCGCAGTGCCTGAGCTTCGTATCAGATACGAATTTCAGAGTCGGTAATGTTTGTTAATTGTAATCATATCGTGAATCAAGTATATTTTTCTCATTACACTCATTACACTTCATTATTTTGTTATTCTACGTGTGCACACAGATACACTTCAGGTGCAACTGGGCTCTGTGAATAATACGCTATCTTTCCGGATGCAAAATCTTGAGACGAATTTCTACACTACTTTATCTAATAGGGTTACTAATATTGAGTTAGCACTAAATGCTAAACTGGGGGATATAGAGACGAGGCTTACGAAGAGAATTAATGATTTAGAGACTTTTGTGAATAATAGATTACTTTATATGTCTACGTCAACTACTACTGGAGCATCTGTGACGTCATTCACGACTCCTACAACTCCGACACCAACAGTTGTAGTAGGCACTGAGACTAGCATTAGCGAGCTTCAAAAGAGAATTGATAACACCAAGACAGAAATAATGCAAGTGGTGGACTCGCAAAGTGCAGCGATACAAAGTCTTCAAAATTTCAATAAGTTATGGAGGAAGAATTTCAGAGTTGTTAATACAACCCTTGCTACTATGAAAAAGAATATGAATCGCATTTCTCAACAACAAGGCTGATTTCATATAAATTGAATGAAATGTATGTCGGAAGCAGAAGCAACAATTTTCAGTAGCCTGATTCATATCCAAAAAAATGTTTTAAGATTTTTAAATGAAACAGTTTCAAAAATTTTATTAATCTTATGAGAGAAAAATCTTATACTGAATATTGTACAAATTACGAGTAAAATTGGAATAAAATTAAACCTTACTGGATTTTTAGATCAGTTTCGTTTGATGGGCTTATGTTGATGTTGAAGTAAAGTATCTCATCATTCTTTAAACGAGTTTGAAAAGTAGAAGAGTAGAGACACCTGAGCGAGTTTTACGTAACGTGAAATTGCCTGGGGCGAAGTATCTCAAAAGAATTGACAAGTGAACGTGAGAGGGTTCTCAGAGCACCTGTAATTTCATTGCTGCACTCGTTCACAGAACTCACAAAAGCGTAAGAAAAGTAATATTAAAACAATTTGTTTTTCTAAATGGGATTGTTACATTAATCTGTTATTTTAAAGTTTATTTATTTACATTTTCGAAGCAAATTTTAGATACTTGCCAATGCTGCTGCTTGTACAAACCTGTGCGAACTTTCAACTGTCGCCAT
>JAQGAD010002917.1:0-11759 GCA_034696625.1 Isotomurus palustris
TTCTCGTATTATCTTTTAACATTTGACAATGCTGGACAATTTTCTAATTGCTCTTGTAAACTAAAAATAAATATCAATTTACTTGTAGTGCTTTCAATTAAATTAGATTCTACGCAGGGAGTTGCAGACCTACGCATCCAGTATCCAGGATTTAATTTATTGTGAGGTGAGCAAACTCTAGCTCACACCAACGGGTGTATTGTGTTTTTTTCCTTCCTGGCCCTTTTACAGCTTTTAAAATATACTTTTGCTCGTATTTTGTGCAAACCCATAACCCATCCAGAGTGAAGTAACCCAAAATCATGTTAACAAACTCACTGAGCAAATAAAACCGAAACATTCATTGGATAAATATTTACATTCATACATATTAGTATTTGATACATGATTCATAAATACCTAACTATATAGTAATTAGAGTAAACGTATAAATATCTCCTACAGTCTTGTAAATATTAAAATATACATTCCCGTACACGGCAACATAACATTGCTGCATTTAAAAGTGTGTTTTACTGGCTCGTCCCTTTTAATACATAATTTATCAATTATTAAATGCTGCATGTAACTTCTGGTATGGAATGAATTCAGGAGTCAAAGACGTAATATTGTCGACAACAGGCCTGTATATTTTTGTGAGGATTTTGATGCTGATTGTGAGCAAGTCATAATCTTTGAAAGCTCTGCTCGTCGTTCCGTTTTCTTGCTTAATGTCAATGACGAACTGACCTACGGCAAAGAGGAAATAGGCTTGAACTAGAGTTGCTATTATCTCAATCCAATCTAACTCATCGAAAACTAAATAGGAAACGACAATCTGCATCCCTCCAACAGCAATAATAATCCCTTTGAGAAGCATCCAGAGTTTGCATCTACTCCGGTTGTTCTGCTTAAGGAAATTAACCATAATTAAGGCATGAGTTATATTTACATCTGCAGTTTAATTAGTATTTACTTTACCGAAGATGCCCAGAAGTACAGGAGGAATCCTAACAATGAAGAGAAAAATGTTCTGGTAGCATACGCAGCTAGAAAGGCGAAAATTGCGATCACTAAAGGGGCATCAGTTGCTGTATGTATACATAATGTGTAAATGAAAATCTTCATTTAGTATAACATGAATAAATTATCAACGCGGTATTATCATATTAACGAAGTCATACAAAGTTGTTGTAAGGTTTATCATGCATCATATTTAAAACTTGAAATCTTAAGAATCTTAACCTTTATCTCGAGCTCGAATGTATTGAGAAAATCTGGAAACAGTGTTTGAGAATGGAACTGATTCTTTAACCAAAGAAATCATACACAAGCTGTAGAATGTTAATCCAAGAACCTGTGGTGCACAATTTAGAGTTAGATCACTTCACTCACAGAGGATGATATATTGAGTGAGAATGTGACGAGACTTAATTAGTGAAAACGATAAATAATGTAAGTTTACGATTTCCAGCACAGCAATAATTTTCACTGCTTTTGACGCGAGACAAAAAGAAGTACCCATGATGAGATTCTTTTTGAGTTGGGTTTATTTAAGGAACTGATATTTGGGTTGTATTTTCTGTCCTAATAATAATTAGAGAGAGTGAGTTCGTCTAGTAGACCCACTCACAGTATAACAAGGTGACAATCAAGTATCCATAATCGTAATGTGTCTGTTCGGATGGGAATAAATAATTAAATTATAATCCTGTGACAAGTCGTAAGTGTGCAAATTACATTACATCTACGATATGCAGTTCATCTGATCTTGATCTACTTTAACTCACATGATTTTACCTTCAGTTTGCCAGAAATTGATAAATTGTGATGATCTAGCATCACCAGCAGTCAACTGCACATTTTTGATTGCTTACAACTTAGGAATTGGAACTTGCGAATCGCTCATTTCATTTGTTCATTTTTCAATAGCATCAAGTTAGACACAAACAATTAATCACGAGAACGCAGCTTTGTATACTGTGGTGCAATGCAAATGATCAATGACTTATTAATATTAATTAGTACAATAGAGTTGTGTGTGTGTATGTGTAGCTTCTATGTGAGAACTGCCTGGCCTGGCTGGTAAACTATAATTAATCTTTAAACTCTCAAAACCTTGATTTTCCTAAACACAAAATTATTCAACTCCTTCAAATCCTGAACATTGTGAGTCGTGAACATCTTTCTAAACGACCTTCTCCGTAGTCGCTTAGTCATGCTTGCCGCAACTAAACGTCCCAAAATTTCACCCCAAAAAATAGTCGTTCCAATCAGAATTCCCGTCAGAAACACAAAAAATACACTAAGCAAATTAGTCAAGTGAATTATCGAGTCCATCTTAGCTATAATTTGCTTCGATTTACTATGCTCTTTGGTATACAATAGAGAAGCTGCAGTTTCGTGATGGTCCAACAATCCCATCTCCCTCATCTTTCGAGCCATGCGTTCCCAATCGCCACTCAGTCGATTTACGAACATCATGAAGAACGGAGACGGATCAAATTCTTCTTCAATAAAATGGCAAAATCTTCCCGATGATTTGCTTGCTTCTAGAACACCTCCCTCCTTCTCTTTGACTCCCGACAGAAGTCCAACTTTCCCTTCCAAGAAATCTTCATTGAGAGCTTGAAATACTGGGCGCTTGGTTTCGATGTACATTTGAGGTGAGTAAGTTGCAATTGTGTCTTTCACTCCCCCAGGAATCTTCAGAATGTCCTTTATGTAATCGTCGTAAATGAAGGATAGCTGCTTCTCAGAACCTGAGATCATTCCCAGCTTATTTCCTGCCTTAAAATATTCCATTATCGACATCTTCGGCCTCTCGGACGGTGCGACAAGTTGGCCTGTCACGTCTGACTCGTACAAGGCTGATAACACGAGGACTCCCATGTGAAACGCTGCCCATGCAGTTGCTCTCTCACTTCCTGCTTGTTTAAGAATTGACCCGAAAATATCTGTGAGAGTGTAACTCAACACCCTTCGGACAGTAAGAACCCCTTTTCCCCAATTAGTGAGAAGGAAAGGAGCTAGCATTCCGAGACAAGATGAACACAATGCCACCCACAACTTCCATTCAAAAGGAATTACCCACACGTTAAACGAAAAAGAACCAGTGTTGCCTCTTGACATCATCGGAGATATCCTCGGAACTACGCCCGGTTCACAGTATGTTATGGAGTAGCCTCTCCAATAGTAAAAGAAGAACTGAAGAACTACAATTGTAGGGTTGGGGTCATAAGTTATTGGCACATCGAATTCTGCTTTGTCCATTCTTCTCACCTTGGCCGATGCGGACACATGCTTCAGCGTTACATTCAGAGCGCGTGCCATTGTTTCTCCAATAATCACGTTAAAATCACGTACACACATTTCATGCTTCGTTTGTGACTTCTCTAGACACTTTGAAAAATCATTTACGTCTGGTAGATGATGTATGGTTTTTATTTTATGGCTAAGCGAAACTTGAACCAGTTTTCTTTCTTTGCTCCAATATCTCGAGAAGTCTGACATCCTCAGGTGTCTCAGGTTTCTTGTGTGTTCTTCAGGAATTCTCTGAATCCTAAAAACTCCTGTGCAGTATCCGCAGTAGATGGACCATTCGACTGTGAGATCATTCAGCTCGTACATCTTGACATCGGCTAAAAGCAATCGAAGCTGTCGTAAAGGGAGCATTTTCTGTATGTACTGATTGATTTCGGGTTTGGTGAAGCCCAACACATCTCTGTCTGCTGTTCTGTTTCGCAGGATAATGAACGTAGTGGGTTCTGGTGATCTCAGGTGATACTCGCTTTTTAGTACAAAAGGGAAGGCTCGGGGCCAAATAGGATTGAAGTCGACGAGAATGTTGATCGAGCACCGTTCGTGGACTTCATGCAGAGGTTGCGTTAAAGAGGTTTTTGGGATTATTACGGAACTGATGGTCCTTAGCGTCCACAGGAACAGCGAAGCAGATGCGTATTGCTGTGTGTTTTCTACGATTAATTTTTCCACGTAGTCTCTCTGGCTTAGCTGATGTCTTAGGTACTCGTGGAGATGCACGAAACAATTGGTACCCCACATTTTGTGCAAATTAAATGAGTTTCCAGCCGTCCACAGTTCCGTTAGGAGCAAAAAGCTTAAGCCAACTGCTGCAGATTTACTGCAGCACCGGTTGGAATGTTTGCACCGTTTCATCATGCAGGAAAGTCAAGTAGACTTAAAGAATCATCGAAGAGAAGGTGTCAATTGTCTTTTAAAAAGAAGAGAACAACAGTCAGCATTTAGCTATCGCGAAATAATTTACAAACGTGTTAGTGAGTGCTTAGCGATGCAAGTTGGGTCGTAAGAAATGTTTTCAACCGATGCAATTCATTTTGTTAAGTATACTCATTACTCAAATGTTGTTAGAATATTGGAAGTCCAGTAGGTGAGATATTCTGAGTCAACACACGATGTCCGGAATAATTCATCTTAGAAAATTCCAACAACATGGTTCCCCAATACCCAGAGGTTTTATTGCATTGTCGCCCACACCTTAATTATTCACAAAAATACATTTGGCACACAAAATAAAAAAACACGAGCGGTGAGCAACAAGACTCTCGTGTAAGTAAATAAGTCACTGGCATTTCAAATGAAAACACATTATTATTGAATTAAAAGGCACACGTGAATCGATGCACACGTGAATTTTCTCTCAGTTGATATTTTTCAAACACGAAGCAACATTTCTTTCAGAATTTTGTGTGGATTCGTCAACCATGCAGGCTTGACATGAGTCAATAAGTAATAGTAGTTAGCTCATTTTGCACTAAAATAGCTATTATTGTTTGCAGTTATTGGATATGTACTTACGTACAAACAAGTTGGAAGTTTGATAATGATCAAGCGAGTCAATAATAAAAATGAAGTAGTATATTCCTAATCCCCAAAGGATTTGAATTCCAAGACACATTTATAATAACAGTCAAATTGAATGCTTTTAGTCGCAGTAATAATGGCTGATATTTTGTATTGAAGTTAAAGTAGATCTGATTACAGCATCGAAAATTGAAGGGACTATTATTTATTGTTCCAAAGTACAGTTGACAGTGAGTAATAAAAATTAATACTCTAGCACCAAAATCTATGTGAGCTCTTCACAAATGCATAGCTCTTGCGCTCTTCGTTGTCCTCGTTGTGGCCACCGTTCAAGGTACTTAATTGCCATGAAACGAAGTACAGCTGAATCGTTTCTAATAATAATATTCTGGACCATCGTTTAAGCGGACTTGGGATGCCCAGCCAATACGGATGAGTGTAAAGAGGCACTGCAAACGTCAGAAAAATTCGTGGAAGTGCGAAAAGCGCTGGTACAGCTGGAAGTACCGGTCCCGATGTATTTGCGAACCGTGTCCAGGAACACTCGTGTTGGGTCTCTGGATCCCTGGAGGCATCAATGTCGACGTTGTAGTTGGATGAAACTTAAAATGCAATAAGGTCCAATCGTTTTCTACTGAATGTCTCTTAGGATAAAACAAATTATGAATTATTTACTCGGCTGATAAATCTTCATTTCTGTAAACAACATCCACATTCATGAAGATATTTCAATGGGTCTTCTTAGTTTTCAATTGCTTCTTCACATTGCCACCCGCAAATCATCTTGAAACAAGACAACAATATTTAAATATAAGAATCATGTTCAATTAAAATATTCAAGCTTTTTCTACTTTGTTGTATTTTGTACATAACACCTAAGCCTTGACACAATGTAGCCCTAATGAGTAATGGCAAAAATGACAAATTATATTATAAAATCTATGCATTGGGAGGTTCTGTAGGTGTGCTTGATGTGTTCGTAGAGTACTTACTGCGCTTCTTGTATAAATGAGAAACATTTATTTAAAAACAATAAAAGGCGATTAATAATAATATTTAATAACATGATGCAGGAAATACTGAGTTATCTATGATCTACTACATGACTTAATTTTACCTCGCGAATCTTGTTTTGCTGCAGGACTAAATTGTAAAATTAGCTTTAATCCTGTGAGGATTTGCATAAATCACGTCGCCTTCTATTCCGAAGGACGAAATTATCACATTTATTACGGTAATGAAGAATATCTTAACTGTAATTATGTTATTCACGATATTGGCACTCCTTTGGGATTTCGGTTTGTTGATGTTGAGTGACCCAACGTAGAGAAAGCAGACTCCAGTGGAAACCTGCATATTTGGGCATACATAGAAATGAATCATAGTGACTGCCTCATTTTTTATAGACACTGCAGTGATAAGCTTGATAACTGGATAGTTTATCTCAACTATGAACATTTAAATGGCATGAAAGAAGTTGAAAGTGTTGAAACACCGACTGTGAGCTTGACGAAAAGTGTTTCATCGAGAGAATAATAAGATTATATGATGACTAAACTAGTAATGTATTTCAACAACTCAAAAATTGTGTTTGGTCATGAGTATTGAGATATTGAGAACTTACCTGTAGGCAAATGGAGACTGAAATGAGAGTGACCATTAACGAGTACAACGGATGTCTGTCCTTCCCAATTAAAATGACTTGTTTAAGATGGGTTACATTTGCAGCCAGCAAGGCGATGTCCAACATCCCCGAAGCAATAGTCTTTGTTGAGGCATATTGATTTATTTTCATTATTGGTTGAAACTTCTGCAAAGTTTAGTATTTTCAACAAAGGATGCTTAAATGTTAAAACATGTAAGATTAATTTGACGAGTTTGGGTAACTTACTTCAGGCGAGTCCCTCAACGGCTCTTCTAACTTGGCTTCCATGAGTCACTGAAAATTAGTGAAAATTGATAAAATACTGCACGATGATGATCCGTATTTAAATTTAAAAGTGATGATGTTGCAGTGAGGAGAATAATACCCTTGTTCCTTCTACTTACGGAATGCGGTGAAATATGTAAAATTGTGATTATGTCATCAGGAAACTGAATAAATGACATTCTCATCAAAATGGTTTTGTGGCTAAGTTATGCAGAATTCGCATGAAAAGTGTGGACAACAACCGCAAGTGTGAGTTTTTTTATTTGACACTTTAGAATTAGATGCTGAATAAATGATTATGCACATTAAAATTTTATTTGTTACAGTAAAGAGGATCTAATTTAAATACCATCAGAATTTATTGAAACACAAACTAACTTACTAACTTATTTGATTTATCAAAATGACTTTTAGCAGTAATTATCACAGTATAGATAGCAATGAATACAACATACATTAATAGCGGTGGACAGATTGTATTCGCGAATGGAGCTGATGCCGATGCTGGATGTCGTTCGAAGTCACAAAGACTTGATTCTGTGTCTCCGATGCAAATTATTTCGTATGCAAAGATCTTGAGTGCAAAATGCAACAACTTTTTCAAAATAAATAATTATCTTTTCTTTCGCAACAGTTTCTTGTCAGAGAAATAGGAGATTATGTGTCGCATAAAAACCCCTGAAACAATTTAAACGTGCCTTTACGGGTCTCGTATTTAAGTGGAGTACATGTGAGTTTTAGCGATGAAGGGACAAAAGCTCTGCCACAGTTTCAAACTAAACTTTCGGAATTGCTTAAACTCTTGATGGCTAATCTTGATACACACTCTCTATTTGAAACCCCTTCTAGAAGTCTTTCCTTCACGACTTTTCTTCTTCCTTTTCGTACATATCCACCAACTGATTGGAACCAAAATCACCCCGAATTCTCCAATAAAGCCAACAGCTCCGAACAGAAGTCCAAAAATAAAAACTCAAAGTACACAGAACAAATTCAGCAAGCTAATCTCTGTGAGAATCTGCATTCCTATTCTTACTTTTTCATTCATCATAATATTGTATTCATGTATAGCAGGGCTGGTATAACGTTTAGATGGCCCTCACCATCAATTTGTAATCTCTAAAGCAATATAAAATGCAATGCGATATAAATGGTCTTAGGCCTCCATATAACTCCGATTTCCTTTAGTAAATATGCCTACTTGCAAAACGTAATACTCACTATCAAGTCTTTGATCACCCATCCTTACGGGATTTCTGTGTGCAGCAACTTGGCAAAAAGAATTTTCATGTAGACCAAAACCTCAACTCGTCAACTCTCAACGCGTGTATGATAATTCTTTATTCGTGAATTTCGTGATGAACCTTAAATTAATCATGAATCTAATTAAATGTTCAATTTCTTCAACCGGATGAGTCAGCGTGTATGTAATGTTCAATTGTCACTAGTTAGTAAAGATACCCCTCAAAAGTATTCATCGTACGGGAATGGCATACATTAATACGACTAGTATAAAGAGATACAATTTACAATGAATTCATTCATATTTAAAATCCCATTCTATCAATTAAAAGTAGAAATACTTATTGATAAACAAAATACCTTCCTCTGACTCATCAAGACTCCCACACAAATAATAATAAATAAACTGGTAATTATTCTGCTTTACTTATCACCTAAGTGCTGTTCTTTCTTCTTCTACATAAAAGCTTACCTGTCATTTATTGATAGGACAGAATGATAACCTGCAGCTTTTAGTCTTATTTTATGACGAACCATTATGACGTGCCTTATCAAAATCAGCCCTTTCGGTGTTAACACAGTTCCATGTAGTAAATTGCTGTTCTGCTGGCAGCAAGTGCTCAAAGTTTGGTCTCGCTGGTTGGCCTTCCCTTGTATATGTTCATACAATAGATTTGTGATCAGCCATGTCGCGTTCTATTCCGAAGGACGAAATAATAACGTTGATTACAGTAATGAGAAATATTTTAATTGTAATTAAGTTATTCAGAATATCGGCACTCTTATGAGACCTCCGTCTATGAATGTTGAGCGAGCCAACGTAGATTATGCAAACTCCAACGGTAACCTGCATATTTGATTCACATGATGAATTCGGGAGGATTAAAAAATAAAAATTTATAACAGGAGTAAGTTGTAATATTACTGAAGAGGTAAGTTTTGAGTGTAATAATATAAGTGTACCTGCATGCAAATGGAGATTGAAATGAGAGTGACCAGTGGAGTAAACAACGAGTATCTTTCCTTGCCAATTCGAAGGATGTAATTAAGTTGGGAAGCATTTGAGGTCAGCAGACCAAAGTCCAACATCCCCGAAGCAAGCGTCTTTGTTGTGGCATAGCGATTTATATTTAAAGTTGACTGAAACTTCTGAAACTTATTGGATAGATTTTTAATCAAAAGACTTTTATGTTTTAACACTTACTTCTTACTTATGGAATAACTTACTTCAGGTTCAGAGGACTCTGCTCCCATCGATTTTTCTTCTTCTTCTCCCATGACTTCTGTTTGACGAGCCAGATGAAACTACAGAGTTTGCAAAGAAACAAGGTTAGTCACAGCAAAAGCTTATTTGGAATTGTGATAAGGAAACTACATGATTTTTTGTGGTATTTTCGTTGGACTGTGGTTGGAAAGAAGTTTTCGAAAACATAACTATGTGCTGGAATTTGAAGAGAGAAACCTCTGACCTCTGATACGCTCCAGGCTTGATCAGGGACGGTTAGTAGAGGTTATTGGAGCACGCACCTGTTCAAAATATGGCCGTAATTGAATTCAGGGAACAACTGTTGCATCACCGATGAATTGGATGTTGTTCGAAACCGAAGGTACTAAACTAAATGCTTCTAATAGATACGAAATGCAAAAAATCACTGTTAGCTGAAGTGAGACTTTATAATTGATAATTGATAATTTATTATTTGATGATGACTAATTGCAAGTAAGATCGATTTGACAGATAGACCGACAGTTTTCGAGTCTTGACCAATATGATAGCATCAAAACCAGAATGTTTGATTGATTCATTGTGATGCGTCAATTTTTAGGTTTTAATTGTTCATGTAAGTTAATTTAAATTCTAAATTAAACTATACTTCATTCCATTAATGATTATAATCAGCAAATTATTTACTTGATCCACAATGTCTACAATTTGTCGCTCCAGTTTTTTCAATTGCAATCAGCATTTACTCACTACCATCCTTCAAAGTCAATATTTAACACATTCAAACTTGAAATATACTTATTTTGAGATGACAAAGCCTGTCTAAACCACAATTCAAACATATATTTTAAATACCAAATAATGCCAGAATTTGTTGAATTAAAAGCAACGCGTTGTCTGTGATGTAGTAAATAATTTGCTGACTATAATGGTGAATTCAATGAAGTTAGTTGGCGTTGAGTATTCTTATCTGAAATGGAATTTTAGACTCATGATTCACGTAATATATTTATTGTAAGAGTATTCTAGGCTATTTTTATCATTTGAAATGCAAAAGTCTAAGGCTAGTACAAGCAGACATTTGTGGCATTTAATCAACCATTTGTCCAAGAATCATTCTGCTTAGCAGTCCAAGCAATACCATTCAACTTGACCAGAGCCAGATCCAAATCGATCCTTCGTGTAGCTTTCAATGTCAATCAAGAAGTTCGAAGGCTGAGCATTCCTAGTGCAGCAACCATCGCAATCGGAGTCCGAACAATGATCGTAGACTTTGGCATCAATTTGCTTATCTCCTTGTCTGATCCTCAACGTCTTCAGCTTGTACCTTAAGATTTATAGAAGTTTGTTAGAACAATTTGTATTGTAGAGATTGTAATGTTTTGTAGTTCCACTTACTTCTCTCCATCTTTGGAATGAACAGCAATGATGTTATTAGCAGCAACCCAACTTTCAGGTTGCTTTCCATCGACGTAAGCAAAATACCCAGCCCACAGGCATCCATTGTAGACAACGCACTCCTCGCTTTCGGGGTCAGGATAGGAAGTATACCACGTTAATTCTGCTTTCTGCCAATTCTGTGCAGCTTTAGGTCAAAGGAACGCAAAGATTACACGATGATTTCTTAACAATGTACAATCATTAATGAGTACCTGCAGATGCTGCCATTACTGCAAGAATAAGTAGACACAGCTTCATTCTAATTTTCTCTCTAAAGCTCTGCGGATGTAAATCAGGATGTAATATTTAAAATCGACTGGTAAATATTTTGTTGAGAGAGATCGCTTATAAGCAAACTTTTAGCTGCGTTAGTTCAATAAATTAATTGCTATCAGTATTTTGCTGAAGACCATTTTAACTGATTAAAAGTCGAGTTCAGAACGAGATTATCATCATGACCAGTTTCGACATGCCAAACAAACAAGCGACAAGACAAAGTCAAATCAACATAGTATAAAACGATGTAACTTTGAAAGAGGGTTGATGCTTCACCACATGTCATGTCACAATAATAATCATAATTTCATCGTAGGCATTGATGTCGCTTTCAATTGCATGATCTGACAAAAGAAAGTAATTGAAATGAGCACTTAATTCATCCCGTAAACACTTGTTGATCAAGGCAATATTGTAATCTGCTATAAGTGTGGTGTGGTAACTGAACCAAAAATAATCTGTAGCAGTCAATCAAGCTACTCAGGTAAAAAAGTTACTCCAAAACAAAGTAATTGATATTCCAATTGACTTCTCGATTTATCAATAACTATAGCTTTAGCACTCAAGTTGTTTACTGACTTCACTCTTCAAAATTCTTCCACAGTTCTCAAAACATTTAAGGTATGATGACAGTCAACTTATTATGTTATATAAATGACGTTAACTTTATGTTCGTTTTGAAATCCATCAATCATTTTCATATTTTTCTTATATATTTATACTGGAATGTAGGTTTTTTGTTTGCATATTGTAGAATCTCCATCATTGTCATTAATTACTGTGAAAAGTGTGAGGAAAGTTTCTAAGGTAAATTGTTGTAAAGTA
>JAQGAD010002918.1:0-11758 GCA_034696625.1 Isotomurus palustris
GACTGTCGAATGATGTGCATTAAAGTTGTGTGAATGAGATGCACCGAGTAATGAGGAAAGTGGATAATGCTGGTGAGTGAGTGAAATTAGTTGTAGGAAAGGTGGAGAGGTTGGAAGGAAGGAATTGTGTGTGGTGAAGTTAGTTTGGATTTGGATGATTGCAGTAATTCGTCTTGCTGCACAGCCACAGGAGAAAGTTTGGCACTTTGTCGAGTGGAAGGGAATCGAAATACTTTTGCATGGAGGTCTCGAGAGAAAGCACGACGGGATAGTCAGAGTCAGAATAGTCACACACACTCCACTTTGCGACTAGGCTAATGAGGTGGGAAGGCAAAACCCACGGACACTTTGGTCATCAAACCGTGCAATAAAAGTTTGTGCGGGTTAGTCTCGTTACACACACCGTCAGTCCTTCATTATTCATTTGCAGCGTCGTATAAATTTACGATAAAGAAGAAGGAAGGCAGGAGCTTCGGTGAATCACGGCGAAGGTGTTGCAGTCTCCACACTCAACACAAATCTCATCTCCGCCTCGCTAACCAACGAACCTAATTGAAAGTCGATATCCTTGTAACTTGTAAGTCGCAGACTTGTTGAAACTTGGGAAGCGTGACTGACGTCCTTTGAACACACTTAAGTATAAAGGCCTGGCCTTCATTCTTCGCTGAAGTGGCGCAAGTAATTGTTTGTCTCATTCGGTTGCAGGTGGGTGTGACTGGAGTTAAGCCACAGAGGAGAGTAGTATTGAGTATGTGTGTGTTATTTATGGGGACGGGTGTTTTGTACCGAGAAATCGGGGTCTAATGCAATAAGTATTATACGTGTCTGGTTATTCTGAAGGACACACAATATACTAATGATATTTTGTATTTGTAATGATGACACTTTAAGCTCCTGTTTGATTTTATAAGCTGGTGAAAGTTGGTGAAAGTTGATGAAATGAACATGAAGTCGTAATCGTAGTTATCCTCACCTGTAATTGGTTTGACTTTGAGCCTTCCTTTTAAATCCAGTTCATGAGAATTTCCCATATGAACGGAGATTGTTTGAATTTTGAAATTGTGGACTTATGAATTGAATTCCGACAATCTCTTAGTTAGTTCGTATTTATTCATTTTCAGCTTTACTTGTTAATTAGTCAAAGCCGCAGCTTCTGCGAAATGCTAAGCCGGCATTAAGCAACTCACAATTCATTTAGAGACTTATGTTCATCTTCGTACTTAAGCGGGTTATTATTTAGAAGTTTGTGAAGAGCAACTGAAGATGTATCATCAATGAAGGATAAGAACAACAGTGGAAAGTGGTTGGGAAGTTGGGATGAAGTTGGGATGCTGGAAACAAACTGTGTGTGGGTTTTCTTGGTTGTCCGTAGGAGCAGAAAATCGGGTGATTTAGAAGTGGAGAGGGAGTTATAAGACGGGAGAGAATATAATGACAGTTCGGGAGTGAACAATATTTTGTCGGGTTTAATCCGGAGAAGGGCATAAAGGACGAGAGAGTTCTTTGAAAGATTCATCAAAACATTCATAAGGGAGAGAGAGAGAGAGTTGCTTAGGATGATTTGCGTTGGCAGTTGGCAGTTGGGAGTGAAGCCAGCTAAACTTCATTTGCCATTCTTCAAGATTATCAAGATGATTATTATGTGGAGAGATGCAAAAGAAGAGAGATGAGATAAAAATAGAAATGTGGACTGTGGCTTGTTTACTTGTCAGCGGTGGTTCCCGTTGCTACTTAGTTGCTACTTTCCTCGTAATAAAGACTGAATGATTAGTTAGTTAAGTAAATGGAAATTTCCACTCATTCTTACATTCTTTTGAGTGAAAGGTGTCTCGGCTAAGTGGGTGAAAGTTGTGGGAGAGATTCATAAAGAGACTTCAAGGTTAAGGAGAGTTCCTCTGGACACGCAAGGGAAATTGGTTGGTAGCTTATCGAATCGAGTACTTATCATCTCCACAAGTTTTAGGAATGAATGGAAGTGCTAGGAAGTGGAATTCGGTGGTGAGTGAGTATGGGCAGAATTCGGGGTTTATTGTGTGTGTGCCGGGCAACTCGGTTGTTGTTGATGTTGGCCATTCCGGAGGATGAAAGGATGGGAAGATTGCATGTTATATTTCCCCAAAGACTCGTGTCCTCTGCGTGGAACAAACGATAATAATAATGAAGGTCTTTTGGGTGAATAAAATTTGCATGAGAGCAACAGAGAAAAGGAGTGTCTCCCTACTCAACTGCCTTTCAAAGCCTTTCTTCTCTCTCTCTCTCTCTGTAAACACTTGGGGAGTTAATTAAATTTGGAGTGAGTAGCGTAGGAAAGACTTAATCTCCCATTTGTTTCGTGCATTGATGAATTGCATTTTGGTTTGTGACCTTGCAGACGCTGTACAAGGCGAGGAGACGTCACAACCGAATGCTGGAGCGGAACACAGGGTACCCAATGTCTTCTGTCGCCCACAACGGAGAGATCCAACCGCTGTCTCCGTCGAAGCAGTCGAAGACGGTTCATCCGGAGCCTGAAAAATCGGTTGTTGCCAGCAGTCGGAAGGTTGTGGGGAACGGAAAGAACGTGCGACTTGGCTGTGGAGAAGAAGACGACGAGGAAGAAGACCCGTGCGAGGGAAGTCCGAAGAAAGGACTGTTGGCAGTTGAAGGAAAGGGTAACGGATTGATGGTTCATTTATCAACAGGACCGAGTTCCCCGGCTCCCTCCTTACTTCCTGGAGACAACGAGTCCTCAACTGTCGGAGGAGGAGGAGGAGGAGACTCCCGACGGACCTCTGGAGAAAGTGGGAAGCCAGTGGTCGTTGGGGCTTGTCGTCGTTTCACAAAGGGATTCATCAGGTTCACGTCAATCCGACGAGGCTCTGAGCCAAAGAGCAAGTCCCACAAGAGTTCGAAGCGAACAGATCGGACGTCGAAGATGTTGATTGCAGTTCTGCTTCTGTTCCTCCTGACGGAGTTTCCGCAGGGAATTATGCACTTCCTCACAGGCTGGTACGGCCCCGAATTCCTCCGCTGCTCGTACAATCCCTCCGGAGAAGTGTGGGACCTTCTCGCCCTCATCAACTCCGCAATCAACTTCATTCTCTACTGCTTCATGAGCAAGCAGTTTCGAACTCAGTTCTCCATCTCATTCAAACTCCACTTGTGTTTCAAGAGACCCAAGTGGATGAGCATGGCCAACTGCAATAACAACGCCACCGTTTCCACCACCGTCTAGAAATCTACATCAAAGTTCTTCATAGAAGAGGTTTCCGCACTTCTGCTACTATTGTCAAAGGTTTCTAGTTTCTAGAGACCTACACAAAGTCTATAGGAGCATTGTGGCTGTGGGAATTATGTAAATAGTATTTATGTAAAAGCAAGAAGGCAAGAATAGTCTGGTGTTGTGAGCCATACTAGTCAAGAAGATGAAGTAACGTCGTAGGAAAGTTTAAGAGGGGAAATGGGGCGTGGGATTCACTTTGAAGAAGTGAAAGTGTTTTGTAATTTGAGACTCTAAATCGGGAGGACGCGAGGGAAGATGAGAGATGGGAGGATTCACTTATATCCAAATCAATTTTGGCCCTTCTCTGCTTCCTTAATTCTCGACAGGTTTACAATGTTACATGTACCTTTCAAAAGTCATTATACACTTGAGAGTATGTAGGAGTGTAGGTAGGGTGGGTGGAGTTTTCTATAAATAACTGCAATGTAATTAACATTAAGGATATACCTACAGATAGATAGACAGGTAGTACGCCGAATTTAACGGATAAGTTTACAAGGGTGAAGATTTAATGAGTGAGATGAATTCACAATGATGATTCTTGCTTTCTCCTTCTTACTTACAATTAGTATTCATATTCATCATCTGCTTATGAATCTCCTGGCGTTCTTCTTTCATTATTCATGACTTCTTCTCCTTTCTTCGCTTGCAGATCCATCTGATTTGTGATTTCTGGCAGCGCATCGCACTTGAGTTATGTAATATATTCCAACTGTCATTTCCAGATTAGCGGAAATGTTCTGTCGTGATATTTCACTCGGGAGCAGGCCGCCCTTAAAAATGAGAGACTGTCTTTGGGTGGCTCGTTTGAGTGTAAGTAACGAGGACCGAAGTCACCGAACTGTCTCTCTTGTCTCTTCAGACGTCTCCCCGTTCGTCGTGTGATTAGTTTTTTAGTTTTTTTAGTTTTTTGTGACATGCGACATGCAAACGGAGTGGCAGTGCTGGTCTTTATGTAGACTGACGATGTGAGAGAAAGGAAGAATGATGGATGACGGTTGCTGCGTGTGAATAACAGCAGATGGATAAATAAGAAGAGGAGATTGGTAGATTGGAAGTTGAAGGAATTCTGAACGGGTTGTTGGTTTCCTAATTTCAATATTTAGTGAAGGATCGGAGAGAGTGGAAATCAACAAGAGGATCACGCGGGTGAGAAGTGACGACGACGAAGAAGAAACCGGAGAAAGTAGAAAGTATCTCTAGACTGGCTAGTCACTCTCTTGTTTATCAAAGCAGCTTGTGTGTGTGTGGGTATAATTTGCATTCAGTTGGGTGTGGCTGTCAATTTATTGTCAATGTAGAATGTAGCGGCTGCCTTTGTGCTTTCACTCTGAAAGCTTTCTGGTCATCTCGTCTACAAAGTCTCGTAGCTGTGTTGGTCGACACATTTTTTTTTGGGCGAGAGTGTCGAAGGAATTTATGCAGGGAGGAATTCATGTCTGCCAGCGTAAACATTAGTTTTGCATAATTCATTCCACTCCGTTAATTCTGCAAAATAACTCGACGCTCTCAACTCTCAAGCATTTTTATGTTGGGGAAGAATGATCTCCTCATCTCTGCGTGTTGTCTTTCTTTTATTATTCTCTGATCACCCAAGGTTGTTTTTTGTTTTTTTGTCCTTCGTCCTTGTCGTCGTCGTTGTCATTGTTGTCTATCTCTTCTGATCTCTCCATTATTCGTGTGTGTGTGTGTGTGTGTGTGTGTGTGTGTGTCTGGAATTGAATTACAATTTCATGTAGAGCTGGTGGAATGAAAGCGACTATATAAAGCGTATAAAGGGAATAATGGAGTGGTGAGATTGCGTTGAAGATGGATGGATGAGGTGTGCGTAGCTCGTTGGTTTATCGGGTTGAGACGGATGCGAGTAATAAATCAATTTGATAAATTGGACACATCTGGTGAGCGAAAGGGTTCCTCCACGACTTCCGGATCTTTTGCGGTTGTGGGAGGAATGCGGGATTTCCTCGGGACTCGTGACGCACCCACAGCCAACGGATATTCATCATTAGTTTGAATATTAGGGCAGCCCAATTTAAAATTAAAAGTGATTTAGGCTTCGCCTCGTTTGCAAAGAGATTTGTGAGGAGAGTGTAAGCTGACAGGGAGTTGTAACTCATTTCTTGGGTGGGATTGTAATTAATGGGGTCAACTGAGATGGTGGAATTCACACACACACACACGTGGACTTCTTAGGGGACTTTACTTTTACTGCAGAGATTGGGGAATTTAGGAGTTTGGGAATTTCGTTCGAAAGTTTTGGAGAAAAAGCTTCTTCCTTTTTCTTTACGCACGATTGGGAAAGTTATGTGGAATTTTTGAAAGTAATCTAAAGCGGCATTCGGAGATGCGTGACGAAGAGACAAGAGAGATGTGAAAGTAGAGAAGTGCTGCTGCTGCTGCTGCTGGTTGTGTTTTAATTCGAGATTCGACACAATTGTGTGATTCATGTGGGTGAGATTTATGGGCTACATTTCGACCATTTGTTTCTGATTTATGTGTCTCTCTGGTTCTGGTGGTGGTGGTGCTGGTGCGGGTGGAGAGTTAAAGAGAGACAGCCACACCAGAGAATGCCACAGATTACCGTTTTAGTGTAGCTTTAGCCTTTTCTCTCCTTCATTAAGAACAAATCACAAATCATATATCCCTCATTACGTCAGTGTGGGTCTCGTAAAAAAACTGCTGTCGTTAATTGCATCCTTGTTGTAGCCTGTAGCTGTAGCACCGCAGTCTCAAGATTAGCCTTGGAACTTATTTATATGTTGGACCTTGACTCGTATTCCATTTAATAAAAGTGGTCCCTAAATCACACGGGTATTTTCTACCTGTGGTGCTGTTAACTCCACTGCTCGCTGTGAGCTTATTCATACTAAGTCTTTAGGTTAAGAATAGAACAGGTCGCTGCACACTGTGAGAAGGAATGACAGAGTTAGTTGGGTCAGTAGAACAGATGAAGTTACGGAGTAATTGTGGACGTAGGTCAGTTTGTAATTGCTGCACTTTTGTTGTTTTATTTTAAACATTTGTGTGTCAATTGGAGGAGTTCTAGACGCTTGTTAAAAAAGTTGGGAGTAAAAAGAGAGAAAGTATTACTTTGGTAGAGCTTGCAAGAAGCAAGGTAAAAAGTTAAGGCGCAATGTGAGACTGTGATTGGAGATTGGAGTGAAGGCAACTTTGTTTCATTAGTGAGAGATGCTTAATTAGTCATTAGTGAAAGTACTATATGGTACCTGTATGTGGAATGACGAAGGAAAATTAGTTGTAAAGGTGAAAGTGATATTTATAGATACACATTTACAATACATATAGGTGATTAAGTAACTGTGAGGGATGAATTTTTAATTAAGACTACAAACGACGAGTATTTTTGTCCCTTCATTAGGGAAGGAAGGAAGGAAGGGGGGGAGGGGGGAGAATTAGAAGGTTCAACAGAAGAGGAGCTGGTGGGCTAACTAAATTTCTGCGTCGTATTTAAAGTGACACAGGAGAAAGCAAAGGTAGGCAGGACGTTTTGTATTCAAAGATGAAGAGTTATGTACTTTTGGTATTTGCAAATTATGGAGCTCGCGTGCTCAGGATGTGAGCCAATTTGAGGTAATTGATTAGAGAGTATCATCATGTTTAATATAGGGAAGGTCTTCCTTTCCCCTTAGCCCCCCCCCCAATTTAGCCTCCTCCCCCCATTTCCTTTTCCTGCAGACAACTCGCTGGCTGTCATTCTTGTCGAGACTCGAGATCAAAGGAAGATGAGGACTGCGAGTGTCCAAGATGTCTTCACCCAGACTGTTTGATCCCATTCCTAATCTTCCACTCCGTTTGTTTCCATCAACGTGAGATTGACACACCCCCTTTGCCGGGTTTACTTTTAACGAGAGGAGTTTAATGGAAGAGGCTTTTTAGGCCTCAAGAGGAGAGACAACACGTTATTTATTTAGTAGGGAGTTAAAAGTAGGTAGGAAAGTATTAAGCGTGGTTGGTGAAAGCAGTGGGTAAAAATAAATGAAGTTGAAGGAAACTGCGTCTCTGCTTTCTCCACCCACCCACCCGAATTGTCCCCACACCCACCCGAATTTCTCCACACCCACCCGAATTGTCCCCACACCCACTTCCCTTTCCCTTTGTACTTGAAATAACTTAACTCAATTGGAGTTGATTAAGTAAGCTGCTAGTAAAGGTAAATTGCGTAAGGTGCTCATGAATGTAGAGAAGAGAAATGATGAACGATTGTATCTGACTTCGATGTGATACGTATTAGCGTGTAAAACTAAATTTATTATTAACTTTTTAAGGTTTAGAATTCAAGTATTTTTTGTTATTTCGCGTGTACATGTTATTTGTAGGCTGTCGGCTGTAGGTGGTGATTAGTTTTATTAGTTTTAGTTTACGAGATGTGTTTAGGTTAATTGGTGTTTTTACTAAAAGTTTAAAAGTGAAAGAGTGGAATTTTTTGGAGAGTCACAAAATATACTTCCGTATACGACGGAGTACGCAATTCTTATTTGCTACTTACACACAAACACACACACACACTCACTCACACACATCCTGTAACCTATTAACATAAAAAATATTTATAATACAGTAAAAAGCTACACGAGAAAAGAAAGAGTGTTTACAGTTTTTATTTGTAGTAAGAAAGAAAGAAGTGAGTCCTAAAGAACTGAGTTGTAATTTAAAACAGATGAAAAATAAGTATTGTGTTATGTTCGATATTTCGATATGTTAATGTTAGCTAATTCAGTGTAAAAACTTGTTTACAGTTTACGCGTGTATAATGTAGTAAATGTAAAAACTAAAAACTAAAAATATGAGAGAAGCTAAAGAAGAAATAAACTATTAACTTTGTTGAAAGCGGAAGAGGAGACCTTTTCTTTTTCTTTGAAGATGTTTTGTTGTGACGATTTCTACTGCGACATAAGGAACGTCGAAGAGATTGGAAGTTGGAGAAAGCAAGCAATATATTTCTGCTCGTATTTCAAAATCTGTTTTCTTTGGGATTTTCTTTCTTTTTTGTCGCACACTCGGTGGGAAGTTTGGAGCTTTGGAGTTTTTTAGAGGATGAAAAAAAACGTGAACGTGGACGGGGAATCAAACGCTGATGAGTTTCTTTTTTAAAGAGAGAGTAAATATTTTGACAGGGTTACGTATGATGTTGTTGTGTTTTGTGTAGTTCAGGGTTTATTTAGTAAGTAAGAAGTGTGGGTGGTGGATATTTCAGGTTTAGAGTCTTTAGACATTTCCCAAGCGATTATGCTAGTATCATGTTTTCTTGGAAGGAAAGGAATACTGGGAATTATGGGACTGAAGAGGCTGGAGATGGAGATTACCCGGTTGTTATTTACACACAGGCTACTATTACCACACGGGTGTTATTTACTTTTATAAATAAGCCTTGTGGTATTTGTATTCGTGTATTCGTGTTGAATTTATTTAATTGCTAACGGCTGAGAATGAGTGGCTTTCTGGGCGTGTGGTTGCATGGAGAAAAGTTAACATGGGATACAATGGGAAAATGGGAATGTTAAAAATAAATGTGTTTTGGTTGAGCTGAGCGTGTGTGTGTGTAGTTGTAGTTGTATTTTATAATGGGAAAGGACGTGTGAGTTGAATTGTTCGGTGTGTGTAATTTGAAATTTGATTCAAATTCAAAGAGGGTTTATTATTGCGGAGAGGTGCGAAGGAGAAAGTGGAGAGGAGTGCGTTGTGCGTGTTTTGCATTTTGTGAGGACAAAGCTCCAAAGTGGGTCAATATGGTTTTGTTTGTTGGGAATGGAACGCATAAATTGTGGAAAGTGCGTAAGGAAGGACGGAGAGAAAGGCAGTTGGAGCTGGGGATTCGGATTTTGTGTGTTTGTTTATGTGGCAGTTGATGTGGAATGCGGGAGATAAAGTTGGAACTGTTGGAACTGTTGGAACTGGAGGAACTGGAGGAAGAAGCTGAGGAGACAGACAGGAAGTTCCATTTCCCAAATTGGAATGAGAGGACAGGGAGATGATGTCGTCTCGTGAGTGTTGTCTGCGTGAAAAATCAATATGGAGAATTGGAGTTGCTTAATGTTGGGAATTCGAAGGTAAGCAAGGTGGAAGAATGGGACAATGGAAGATGTAACGATGTAATTCCCAGAAATGTGGGAAACAGACTTACACGAATGTTTCTCCTTGTTTATGTTAAAGTACATAAGAATAAATGTAATTTCTCATAATGGAGGCCACAGGGAGAGAAATATTAAGGAGACGACCTCTGATTGATATTCCATTTCAAAGAAGAGCAGCAGGCGAAGCAGGAGAAAGTCGTTTTTGACTTTCACGTAATTTGGAAGTTCAACTTGGGTCTCCAAAGTGGAATTACTCTCGTAATTTGTTTTCAGTTTTGTAGGAGATATTCAATAGGACGAATGGTAAATTTTTGTGTTTTTTGGGAGCTGCAATTTGTAGAAACTTATGGTTTCTTTGAGTGGTTAGGATTTTTGAGAAGAAGAAATGGTGATGGAGAAGTGGCGGTCATGATCTCATAATGATTGTTTCAGTGTCAGGCTTCTTGTGTTACAGATTAAGTGAACAGGAGAAAGTAACAAGAAGACAAGAAGAAGAAGACACGAGGCTTAAGAACACTTCTGGGCCTTTAAGTACATTTTGAAACTGAGAGAGTGAAGTGTAGCAAGCCCTTCACGATTCCTTTGCATTAAGAAAGCAACAAGGGAACTTAAACACAAGAAGGCTGAGTAACGACGGCTGGAAAGACTGGAAAGGATGAAAGGCTGCGAAGGAAGGAAGACATTTAAATGAATCTTTTTATGATGCGAAAAGAAGGGAAGTTTTATGGGGAGACTCTTCTTAAGTATTTAAGTGTCTTTTAGTATTCAGTCTTGAGAATGGTCGTTAATTTGTTACACAAGGCAGAGCATGAATATTTAAGCTGCAAAACAACTCCAGCGATGTTTAGGTTTGGGAGCAGAGAGCATAAGTTATCGTTACTCGTTACTTCCTCTAGTTTACAGGTGGAGACTGAAACGGAAATCTGTTTTCTTTGAAGAAAAAAATACGCGAGATCGAATGTCGAAGGAATCGCAGTTGTTTGCGAACAAGACACATTTTTGTTGACTTTTCTTTGGGAGAGAGGAAAGGAGGAAACATGAGGAGAATGAAAGTTGACTTTGAGTTGGAAACTGTGTACGCAAAAGATCTGTTTGCGATTTTGGTTTTTGATCAACTGAAAGTTTGTTTGTGGAGAGAGAGAGAGAGAGAGAGAGAGTGTGAGATGATGTTATCATCTCGTGAATGGAATGGTAAGGTGTCTTCAGAGTCTTCAAGTCTTCTTTTTTATGAGATGGTCAACATCGTAAAGCGTAAAGCGTAAAGGGAAAGAGTTGAGTGAGAAGAGATGCAGATTGGTGGGTGACCTGTCGTCGTGCATGTGAATGTGAATCGAAAAACCACAAACACCCATCTGCGTGTCCATCCACGTGGAATTGGATTGAGAGAAATTGATACAGTTCCGAGGAATCTCAAAGAAAGAGGGGCTTCCTGCTCAAAGGGAATTTGATTAAACTTGTGTGACAAGAATAGAGAAATAGAGATACACAGAGAACAGAGAGGATCGAGACACGAGGAAGCTGAAGTACTTTTTCTTTGGGAAAGAAATGGTGGCACGTCATGTCGCACAAAAGAAGGACTCGTTTGCTCACTTAAGTTTGCTGTCTCTGGTGGAAATGTGCGGAAGAAGGGCCCATCTGTCACATTCCTCGTCTTTTGTTGCTCTCCACTAAAATATTGTTATGTTCATCCCTTCATCTGCTCATCCTTAACTTTCTCCGAATTCGGATGGTCCTTGGCCATCGGAGGGAGAGGAAAGGTCAGCTGACATTGAAATACGGAGTCACTGTGGTGGCTCACATAGTTCGGTGTGGAAGTGATTGGTTGACTAATTTCGGCTTTTGAATAGAAAGAGGCTGTTAGCTGTGAGACTCTCTGTGACATTTGACGGAGTGAAACTTTTTGAGTGAATCAATTGAAGCGTGTCGGATGAACGGAGAAAGTTGAGAGGCATTGAGAGTTGGGGAAAACGCTGACTGTCGATTTCCTTAGCGTTTTCCGTTTTTTGGGCAATTTAAACTGGGGTAACTTTCTCCGAAGACTCTGATTTCTTGATTACCGATGCTCCGATGCTTCGATGCTTCGATGCTTCTCCGTATTTTGTAGTTTTGTAAAGCAGAGGAAGGAACTGTGAAATGTAATGAGGGCTCTGCTGAGAATTCATTTAATTTGTGAAAGAAAAAGAAAGCAGGAGAAAGCAGAAATCGAATCGTGGTGGTAGTTGCGTAAGGTTGGATAAGTAGTTATGCTAGTTATGCTGTAGAGGCAGATTTCCCCTTTCCCTAGTTGCAACGGATATTGACGAAAGTAAAGAAAGCAATGGCCCTGTTTCTAAATCTGAAAGGAGAAAAGTCTACAAACTTCGATGCGTAAGATGAACGCGTCCAGGTTTTATGATAATCGATA
>JAQGAD010002919.1:0-11757 GCA_034696625.1 Isotomurus palustris
ACTTACTCGATCCCAAATGACTGAAAAGTTTACGAACTTAAACAACACACCACAAAGATTACAAAGACACTCTTCCTTCCTCTCAACGTGCAGTCAATTGCGATCCCCCGATAAGTGCTCCACTTTGAAAACTTCCCGACACTTTTCCGAAGGTGTGGTGGCGGTGATTAAATACTTATTTTTCGAAATTGTATGTTATCGTGAGTGCAGTTGTTACGATCACCTACACATCATCCTGAATGTCCCTTTATAATTTAAAGAACGAATATTATTATTATAAGAGTGACAGAGAGAGTCAGTCGTCGTCCCTGCTGCTGCTGTGTGTATGTCGAATGTGTACATTCATAATAGGATTGCCATTGAAACAAAATACACGACGATGAGAAGAATGAAGGATGAGCAGCACAAGTGGATGGATGAGAAGCAGGGCCGTCACCGCTCTACAGCCTATTCCTCATCCACTCTGCTACTAACCAAGGATCTCATCAAGTCTTTACTTACTTGTGCGATGATGTGGCGTCACACGTCTGCACTACCTGCAACACTCCAATCTTTTTTATATCTGCGTCCCATACTCCTACCTCCTACATTATAAGTTCAAAGAAGATAACTTCATTTACCACTTGTTTACGCATCTGAAACACTTGTTTTTATGATTAATCAAATAAACCTATCGTGGATTAGTTTCATGCAGTCCTAATGAAATCATGTCGATGTCATACAGCTATGTAGAATGTCAAAATTGCTTATTATGAGACTAGCTGCTCCAAATTACCTGGTGCTAGGACTCTTAGAAGCCTTAGATAACCAATAGCGGAATAGATACAGCGTTTGTTTTACTCCAAGCTTATCTATACTTTATCTTAGCCTAAATATGCTTTCCCTGCTTTCTCCAGAGGAATGCCTCGGTGGTACAGGTGAAAGGGGGTGCGGGCGTGGAAAGGTGTTGGAGTGAGACATCTATGATCGAGACATGTGTGGTGGTGAGCAGGGCGGAGAAAGTCTGAGGAAGGAGGACCAAGACAGACACACCCCCTCACACACATCCTTGCATCTCTCTCTCTCACTCTCTCACTCTCTCTCTCTCTGGCTGTCTCATTATCTTAACCACCACCACCTCCAGCACTACTAATTAATTACTTTTTCTTCATCAGCAATACTCCCCAAGAGAAATAACACACCTTTCATTCAGCATTTTTACTTCCTCATATCGTGAGTACGTGTGGCATTGATTTGAGGGCCTTTCTCACACACACTCTCCAATTACAGTTTTGTTGTGCTTTACTTTCAGTACCACCAGACAGGCCAGCATAGCACCAACAACAAACCATTCAGTGATCACTTTGTTCACCAACAGCACCACATGTTCCCAGAGCACAGCTTAATGAATGATATCTTGTGATTAAAGTGTTGCAGAATTATTATTAGGAGTTCTGGTGTTGGTTGATGGTTGGTTGGTTCTTCTTCTATTCCTCGCCCGATCTTTGAGACTCTCCAATATCTCCAGTGCTTCTCACACGAGTGTCGCGTATCGTGTATAATCATTACTGAGTAATTACTGAGGTTCTCCGAATGAGATTAACTGCAACAGCCACTGCATTGGATGGGTGCAGTGACGATTCAGCATATTTAAGGACTTTTTAGGATCTTCACTGGGTTTTAAGACGGGTGAGTTTCGAAGTAGACGTCTATAGAGGGGGATCTCCAGCTTGGAGAAAGTACGGTGAAAGTTGGGTTTAATTGGTTTGTTTCCTGCTTTTAGGACAGTGCAATGTGACGAATTAGATAAGCAGACAAGCAGATGCGTTTTGATTTTGTACTACATTGGAATGAAGATGAAGATTTTTTGACGGAGGATTCGATTTTAAGAGTAACACTAGCTTTCACCGTCATCTTTCCCTGATATATAATAGTCGAGGTGAGACAGTCTGTGAAGTTCTGGGTGTGTGTGTGTGTGATCGAGTGATCATTCATTGATTGACAATTGTTTATTTATGGCTTACATCTGATTGTTTGTTCTTAGTGGGTGTAAAACTTTGGTTTGAATCGTCGACTGAGACTGCAGAACGACGAACGAAAAAATCAGGACGGCAGAAGCACTGGAAGAGCCGTCGGTGCGTGGGGATACGTACAGTAGTTTAGTGTGCCCTAGGGACAACCCTTTCTTAAGCCAAACTTCCCTCACTGATAACCATCCACCCTTTTCGACTGAGTCGAACTTCCAGTTTGTCTATTCAAACACAGACTATCCAAAAAGTATGCCTTACCAGGGATACGGTCCAGAAGTTATTAGAGATTGGTTGATTGGGGGAGTGGACTTCAATTTAGCAGGGAATGGAGGTCCTACGTGTACCAATTTTACTCTTCCTGCGAGGAGATTCTTCGAGTTTATCATTGGGGTCGCTTTTGCTGGAGGTCTTATGGCATGGGCATACAAGTAAGTTCATGTCCATTTTGACTGTTTAAGTTCTGATTTTTTCGAAGCACATAGCAGCAACATACAATGAATTGATTACAGAAACTGCAGTTTGCCAGACTACCGACCTGCACCCAGAAGGGACAGGGGTGGGAGAAAAACATTGCTTGCCATTGTGTCCCTTGTTTTTGGAATGGAAATTGCCTACAAATTCGCTACCAAAACGGTGATCTTTCTTCTTAACCCTTGTCATGTCATCACTGCACTTCAGGTAAGACTAATTATTGCGGTTGATGATTTTGCATGTTGATAGAGTTGTAGCATGCAAAATTGTCAAATTCATGTAATTCCTTGCCACATAGATCTACTTACTCGCGGCTACCCCGTCCCGTTTTGTCACAGCGATATTTCGAATCCATCTGAACTTTCTAAATGGAGCCCTCCTTGCTTTAGTATTTCCAGTGACGAACACCTTGTTTGTAAGTTGCCTTTAAGAATCCGATATTTGATACTCTATTTTAAGATCAAATGAAGAAAACTCATTAATTTTTCAGCTACCTTTCGAAACAGAGATATACTTCATACAACATTTCATGATGTTAGTCACGCCATATTATTTGCTTCGAGTCGGTGGTGCTTACAACGTCGAAAAGTTGAGTGACTTTTCGTGGACATTTCTGGGATACGGTGTAATGATTTTGTATCACTTTTTGATACTTATGCCGATAGCTGTGGTAAGACGAAACATAATTACCTAGACAAAATCCACGCAGTTGGAGTAGCCTTGAGAAAATCCCACGTTACGCAACAAATTGTTTGATTGTTTCTTACAGCCACTTCAAGTCAATTTAAGTCAAACTCTCTGCCCAGCAATTTCGGATCCTTTCTATGGACCTGATTACCGGTTGTACACGCTAGTACATCAAGGAATATTTGTTCCTTTTCTGTGCAAACTTTATTGTGCAATATGTCAATATTTCATTACAAAATTCCCTTGGACTAAAGTAAAGAGCAGTTTAGATTACGACTTAGGCTTACTCACAAATGTTGAGATCAGAAATGGTATCAAGCAGTGTCACCATTGTAATGGCGAGCAATAATTGGAATTTTCATATTTTGCTTTCGAATTGTAGGTATCGTGGATGGTCATAAATCGGACAAATCCTCAGATATTCTTCACCAACAAAGAAAACACTGATAAAGACAGAAGTTTGTTGAGTTAAGGAACATTGGTGTGCCACGCTTTTCTCAGCCCCTCTAATTGGGTAAAGAATTAAGTTATTGAAGCAATAAGGCTCAAAGAGCAAGATTAAATAGTGATAGTGCTAGGTCTCGCTTTATCCATGTTTGCGTCTCAAATTCTAGATTGAGTAGACCTGAACAAATCAAAATTTTTGACTTCCTACAAGAAAAACCTTAGAATGCTCAAAAATTGACTAAAAGTACACAGTCCTTCTCCTCACAATATTTAGCGTTTAAAATTTCTTCTAATCGCATTCTCTTTGATGGATATTACTGAATTTCGTCAAATGAAATCACAATTCTCTTCTCGGTAGAAACCATTCTGAGAGTGAATCTTGCAACCACGGGGCACGATGTTTCGATATTGGAAATATTGGAATCTAATTGCTTTATATTGGATTCTGAGTTTATGTGTAAGAGAATTATAAGATTGAAAGGAGGTAAATAATATTGCCAATGGGAGATAATAAGATTAAGCTTAATGGTCAAAGGAACTAACTATAAGACACACAGCACAAACTTTATAAAAATACTCCTGGTTGAGTTCAGTCAATTCGAGTCTATAAAAAGAAGCCATTTAGTAACAGTACTAGTAGTACTGGACACCGAATCCGTTGGTCTCTTAAAATGTTTTGAAGTCTTTGGTACACCCTATAATACAGTCTTTGTACCGGTCCATTAAGCTATTAGTAAGCCTACGGGGCTGTTTTTTAGTTGAAGTCTGCTATGATCAAAATATATTCAGTTGCTGAATGTGAATCAAACTTTCAGAAAGTAATCAAGATAGAATTAATGCATCAGTTTTGTCGAGATATCCATCATGCTTGCTTGCCAATTTAGTAGTAGAGTCGTGTAAACTTTTTGAGTGGTTTGAAAAGTTAAGTTTTTGATTAAATCGTTTGATCAGTAGTATAGACACAAAATGTATGCTTATGATTGTGATAAAAATGAAATACGGCCTTTTATATTTAACCGTAGTCACGTAGGGTAAGTTAGAAATAGTATTTCGAGTCGCAAAGAGTTTGATTCAAATCACCGTCTGTAGTATTAACCTGAGTTGCATTTACTAATATTATTATGCTTGGAATTGGAATGCAAAAGCTTCAGAGTCTTCAATTTTCGGGTGTATGAATTGATTGTATTACAGAATTGTTAGCTTCCTATATTGCTGGGGATTACTGTATGATTGACATGATTGTACAGCAGTTTTAAATAGTGAACGTTATATTTTCGTACGGACACTACAAGTTTAAAGTTAAATCTGATGGGTGCTGATGTTGTAAAACATTTTAATTACTTTGTATGGGTACAGGGTTCTAGTTTCAGTAGAATATTTAGAACATTAATTGATCGTTGATTCTCTGAGTTCATATTGATGATCTAAAAGTTGACGATTATGTCTTTACCTGATATAGTAATACGTAACAATATCGCGTTATGAGGAATGTATGATGAAACTCTTCTAGTCGTTGCTAAAAGCTAAACTGTCGAAATGAAACATAGCGTGTGATTGAGTGATGAGAGAAACTGCCAATGAGTTTAAGTGAAGGTTCAATATTACCCTGATAGTGAAAGTTAAGGTCTCTATGTTATTTCAACGATCAGAAAATACCTACCAGAACGCTTTCTATTCCAACAACTACACAGAAAGTCCAATGATTATTGGCTTATTTCAAATTGATCAATACGATTGATGTATAACTTAAATCAATATTAACTAAAATTCAAAGATTCGGGTTGCCTGTTTTTAATTTCAATCGAACAACTTAATTCACCTCAAAACCTACAAACCTAATATGTTCAAATACTGATATAGAATGAGACATTTTCTACAGTTATTTATGAATGTGAATTGCGAGTTAGTGCGAATCATAATGAACCTTTGCATGCATAATATTAGTGAAACATTGCGGAAGTAAGTAGAGATTGTGATATCGTGTTATTTCACAGCTCCGAGGAAAATGAAAATCATACCCTTTGAATATTATAAAGCAACGTTAAGTAAGTAATAATACGGAATGATAACAATAATGCATTAAGATACCGATAAATATTTCATCTTGAACACTTGTATAACTCGTTTAGCTGTACAAAAGTATGGCGATTGACGGATTGTTTAAATTGTGTAGTACAATCGTAAACAGAAGATTAATAAATGCTTCGTACGAATTGCGAGATTAAACATAATATTATGGGTTCGGTCGGTTGTTTGGTTGCTTTAAACTTTTAATATAGCATAATGTCTTTTGTCTGCAAAGTTAATCGTCTTCTGCTAGCATGATTTGAGCCATTGATTCTTCAGGTGAATTCTCCAAAGCGTACTGAAGAATTTCCAAGCTTTCTGCTTTGACTCGATTAATCTCGGAGCTGCAGTAGTTTATCGGAACGTTGCACCTTAGAACTTCAGGACTAATGAGATCGGGCGAAGGCAAACTCATTAAAGCAGTTTGGTCAACTCGCCTTTTAACTTCTTTCAAGCAGCACCAAAGCTCGAACAAAACGACCCCTGCACACGTAAAGAAGAGATTAAGTTGATGCAATGAGCAACCATTATCTCTACACGAGTTGCTAATTAACAAACATAAATGCATCAAGGGAGGTTGAAATCACAGCTTCAATTTCAAATACCTTTCAGTATAAAATATCCATGGAAGACTATGGTCATAATCTTAGACATTTGTACGCAGTAAGTGGCTTTCCTGAGCAATCCTTTCCAATCCAGCTCGCCAAGTCCTTTCTCCCGTCCATAGTACTGACACAAGTAGAGCTTAACTTGGGCGAATGTGGAGTGATTTGTGTGAATGAATTCGCCATTATCATAGGTATCGAGCCATTTCTCCACAGACCTAATATCTTTCCTCAGGTCGATCTTGACTTTGGCATCCTCAACGAGTCTCAGGCTATCAGGGAAAGCATTAGATTTAACCAAGCTGGAACTCACAAAGACATACGTACACTCTCCCGAATTCGTACATTTCCAATTCAGCGTGCTTTCACTACTTTCTTTGATATGAGGTTGGAGAGATAATTTGGAGCACTTGGGACAAGTCACTGTAGACATAAAAGTCCCGTGTTCCATAGGATCTTCGCATCTGCTGCATTTGCACAGGAAAAGCCAAGTCTTGGTTGTCTCAAAGTGCCTCTCGTGAGTGCCATTCATTAAGCTGAGATAAGACGTTGTGATTGCTTCACCTTTGGAAATGGGAACTGCAGCACGAACCACCATTCGAATTCCATTAGACTCGAACTGTCTATCAGTATTGGGAAGACATGAATGTGCCATAAGGGACGAAAGAAAGTACAAACCCTCTCGGGACACCCGGTTCGTGATTGCACTAAACGCATTTGTCCTCATTACTCCAAGACAGTGTCGAGCTACGGAGTCAATACTTTCTTCGGGTAGTTCACTCCCGGAGTCTTTATCCACGAAGAACTCCCACCGAAGCAGATGAAACAGGGATTCATAAGGAGAAAACATGCCAACTTTCTCAAACTCTGCGACTTTCCCGTGTAATTGAGACACTTGGGCCCATTCGTGGCCTCCTTTCAATCGCAGGAAAACCCCTCTCATGACATTTATGAATTGATACATGACACCCGGGCTTCCGTGTGGAACCTCGGAGTCCGGAAGTTTCTGGAGAACCAGACATTCTCTGGAGGAATGTAAAGAACTTGTAGCACAATTCGAGGAACAAAATGTTAGCTTGCATTTCATACATCGGGTTTTCTCTTCACTGGGATTAAATATAGCACAGCAAGCCGGACATACATGACACTGGTCATTTATTTCTGACGGTGGGTAACGATGATGGAGATTTCCGGAGAAAACTGGACCGGAAATTAAAGGCAACTCGTCAAGAATGAATTCACCTGGGAGAATGTCTTGTGATGCGATCATGTATCGTCCATATTCGGAATTTTCTGTTATGGTGAATTTCTTTTCCATACTTCAGGTACGTTATGAGTTGCAGCACTTCGAAAATTATTAAAATCTATCAGTAAGTTTATTGCCAGAAAAATGACTACATGCAATTTTAAACTTTCTGCAAAACTGTATTACTGGCGATTAAATAGTGAGTACAAATAGTAACTTATATGGGTTTACAAGTTTCATGAAAGAAAAGCTTTGAGGGGATCGATTGAAATGAGAAAAGAAGACTTTTATTGATGCAGTGTGTTTGATCCATTTGATCCAACAAACTCTTTCCCGGCGTATATTGAACAATGACGAGCATAGTTTGATACTGCGTCTGTCTGTATTCTGTATGTACTGGTACTCCATTGAAACTCACAGGGTTGTGGATAGCAAAGATGTATTAGATGAAAGTTGAGGATGCTGAGATTTTTACAGCAAACACTTTCTAACTGCGATTTTTCTAATCACAGTACCAGTAATGAGTAGTGGGGAGTTGGGATATGAAGATGAACAAAGTCAGCAGTTCAGCAGTTCAACAGTCAGAAGTTTATTAGACAAAATAACTCCTTGTCACAATCAAATTCCTTTCTAATGAGCATTCAGTAACGTCAAATAAGTGCGATATATCTCATGTACACATCTCGAAATCATAAATTATGGCAACATAAAACGTATAGGACATTATAATATAAGACTCAATCCACATTAATAATTATTTTGAATCTTTCACATTGGAGTTACTACGGTACAAAATTAGTCTATGTGGTATTCACACATTTTGCTACATCATTAGACAGGTAAGGACCACATCGACAAGAATAGTTTTACAAAGATTCGATCAGTTCGCAGTCGAGTTTAGACTACTAAAGATTTAAATACCCAGAGGATTTTGGTGAGCTGCTCCTCCTTCTGCACACAAGGTCTTGGCAATTTGGCTCAAATGCTTGTAGTTTTGGGCACTCTTGGGGGACTTCAATTCACCCAAATTAGATCGCACTCTGTCATAAGCCTGAAATAATAAAATGTAACATCAAATTATGAAATCACAGTACATGAGCTACGGAATTTGAAATTACAACCCAATCCCTTACTTCGTTGCACCAGACTTTAACCATTGCTACTTCATGCTGAGAGGAAGGTAAGTTTTTCTCTAGAGATCGGGAGGCTCGGGATAAAACTACTACCATCGAATACGCATCGATCGTTGCATTGGCTAATCTGTTTAGGTGATATTGTTCTTCAATTATGCCTTTGCCGAATTTCATTAAAAGCGCTTCGACGGATGAACCAATTTCTTGAACGGCCTGCAAAATACAAAATATTTATATGTTGCTAAATAGTAATTAATTAAGACAACAAATCTTCAAAACAAAGTACGACAACCTTAGAAGCTAGTGCAGCTGGCTCGGATAAACTTGAATGGGCAAACGGAACCAATTCCTTGCTTTCCGATGCTAATCCGACACTTTTGAAAGCTCTCTTCGTCGCTTCACCCAAAATCAATCCCATGTTTGAGGCAGGGTTCTTCATTGCAGTTTGTAATTCTCTGAGATGAGCTCCCGCATGCTGAATCCCTAGTTATTCGAATAAATCATGAATATTTATTTACCAGTGACAATTTGAAAAGAATCAGTTCGTATTCATACCTGTCAATGCAACAAAAAGTCGGAGAATATCGTTCGTTCCTTCAAAAATTCTGAAAATCCTCAAGTCTCGAAGAACTCTCTCCAAACCAGTGTCTTTCATGAATCCCATTCCTCCCATGATTTGTATGGCCTCATCAACAACGGTCCACGCAGCCTCAGAGCCAAATATCTAAAAAAGCCCGATGTTATTAGTACATACAGGTCAGGTCATAAGTCAAATAGAAAATGTTTATCATTACTTTACTAATGGCAGCCTCAATTTGGAAATCCGTGAATCCTCTATCCATGTTTCCTGCAACCATGTATGCCATACTTTCGGTGACGTAGTGGAGTATAGCCATTCTTGCTAACTTCTCTTCTATCGTTCCAAATGAATTAATTTTTCTCCCAAACTGAGTTCGGTTTACTGCAAAGTCCGTTGCCTTTGCAATAGCAGATCGCATAGTTCCTGACAGGGCAGCACCCATACCGAATCGGCCATTGTTAAGAATGTTCATTGCAACCTTTTCAACAAGAACAAATGTAATGCAATAAAGGAAAACTGGAAACATTGATTACGAAATACTTCCAATTATAAACACTCACCTTGAACCCATTTCCAACTCCATCCAAAACATTTTCCACGGGCACTTTGGTATCCTCAAAATGAACTTCGGCAGTATTTGATGCCTTGATACCCATCTTCTTTTCAGGGGGGCCACTTGTAACTCCTCCGAACGCCCTTTCCACAATAAAGGCAGTAACTTTATCCTTTGTAATCCCAGTCTTTTCATCCGTGACAGGAGTTTGTGCAAAAACAGTGAGAATTTCGGCAAATCCACCATTGCTGATCCACAACTTATTTCCATTCAGAATGTAGTGTTTTCCATCAGGAGACAGAACTGCTCTAGTCTTAATAGACCCAGCATCACTTCCACTGGATGGTTCAGTCAAGGCAAACGCAGCAATCTTTCGTCCAGTAGCCACATCAGGCAAATACTTCTTCTTTTGCTCAGGATCTCCGAAAAGAAGAATTCCCTAAAAAATCAATTAATTACTAATTTTGTCTCCCTCATATTCATGAAGAAATCTGGAATTTTTGTGTACAAAGCGTTAAGCATAAATGAATCCAGTACCTTAAACCCAATCGACTGATGTGCTCCAAGAGTAATTCCCACACCTAAGTCGAACGCTCCAACTATCTCAACAAGTCTCGCATATTGAGTGTTGCTCAATCCAACTCCACTCAATTCAGTGGGAACCTGTTACAATAACACAAACTCACAATGAACTAACTTTCCAACCGTGTAAGAATAAAATTAAAGATCCGATTCCAACCTGAAGCCCAAAAGCTCCCATTTCCTTCAGCCCTTGCATAGTAGCATCATCAACCTTCTCCATCGCATCATTCTTAGCAGCATCATTGCTTTCCTCAAAGAACTTGTGCGTCGGGCCAACAAGCATTTCCAACGTTTCCCTCTGTTCCGCATTCAGGACATCCGGATACGGGAACGCTTGTTCAGCAACTACTTGTCCCCTAAACATGTTCACCGCAAACGACTTGGACTCTGGGGCTTTCCTTTGCATCTTCTCCACTTTCGGATCATTTTTAGCGTCTGGGGAAGACGAAGCTGCTGCGTAGGACCGCTGAGTTGCACGAACCGCAACTGCCCTGCTGTAAATCCATCCAAATTACAAATACTTAAATTCAAAATTACATATCTCCGCCCGGTTTCCATCTACAGATTAATACATTACCTTTCACAAAACTGATTCTTGAAAACAGCAGACACAACTTTACCAGTGGGAAGTCGATACATCCTTATTACTTATTTTATTCCTCAAACTTCCCGAATCGGTCTTGCAAAATACTCGCTTTAAAATATGTTTTCACTAGTGTCACCGTTCCCGTCACCGTGTGTGTGTCTCTCTCTCAAAGTCTGAACTCCCAAGGAATTGTCCTAACTGGATGCAATCCAAAAACAGCTCTACGTCAATAATATCTGTTTCGGTCCAAGTTCAAAGACTGCCAAGTCCAAAGTTCTTTGAAGAATGATGAATACGCTGCTGAATTGCTGAATGAATCTGTAAAAATCCAAAGTACAAACACTGAATGAGATAACTCTCCGTAGTAAACACAAAACACAAATATATCTAATCAGTTCTCGCGAAAGCTTAAAATAATTAGGACACCCACCACCACTGCTGCAGAGAGTTACACACAAATAAATGACAGAGAGACGAGACACACAATCACATTAAGTGCCTTATATAACTTACCCAACTTAATGATTATTCTGTGAAGAATAGACGACTAATCAATAGACAGGGAGCAAAGTTGCATAGAAAGTAGACTTTGGACTTTGTACCTCGACCTTTCTTTAATAGGGAAGGTGTTGTTAAATATTGCACTAAAATATACACGCGAATGAATAGGCAGCATGTAACCTCGTTATTTACACACACACACACACACACATAATACTACGTACCTTGTGTAGTGAGGGCCGTAGAGAAATTAAACGAGTTGGGGTTTATGAGCGGAATTTTGCTACGAT
>JAQGAD010002920.1:0-11753 GCA_034696625.1 Isotomurus palustris
CTTCCAATTCCTTTACTTTCAATTCCTTACTTCCAATTCCTTTACTTCCGATTCCTTTACTTTCAGTTCCGTGAATCCTTTTTCCAATTTGAGTGTACCTGTGCTCAAAAATGAGTTTTTTTTTAAGAAAAGGTAAAAGAAATTGTACCGTTCAACAGTATGGGGTGCTTGAATTCCTGGAAATTTTCCAGAGACCAGGTGCCTGGTCTTATAAAGAAAAATGAAAAGCAAGTTACGACTAGAAGTTGTGTTTGGTGGGATAAATATTTTTCAATTCCCTTGCTTAATTCACCTTCTATACTACATATATGACTACTTCGAAAAGGGTAGTATGCTACTAGTAAATAGCAGGTGTAGACTCTTAAACATCATGCACGCCGTAATTAGTGTTCAAGAACAGAATTACACCCTCATTAGTAGGTAGGTAGCTACTTGAGGGGCCTTTGCTTGAGACATCAGATAAGGTGAGGTTTGAGACTCTCTTGACGCGTGAGCATTGATGCTCGTCTTTTACCAAAATTAGTAAAGGAAAAGGATGAGGTTTAGGAGGAATGCACGATAATAATCATGCAGCGGTGCAGTAGGTTATCATTTATATCCCAAATTCTAATGACGCAGGTTATTCTCTACACGGTCTATGATTTCTCCGAAGCTTTCTAACAATTCCCAAACGGCTATGCAAGGTGCAAGGTGTTTCGATTGTTGATTGTTGTTTTAATAGTTTATTTGTAGCATGTTCCTGATACTGCAAATATGATATAGTTGTAATGTAACGGTGTGTATTGGTTTTAGTGGATGAACATTCTGGCGAATTATTATTAGTCATTCATTCATCCCTGTTGCAATAATTGCTTCTTGTACTTCCAAGATTTTCTCGAGTCTATGAACTATTTGTTTACTACATTTACGTCAGCAAGTGCAAATCGAAGTTGTTGCACAGTGTTGTAAACTCTAATGGCTTGTCCGATGAAATTTAACTCAAACTTTAATTTTGATATCCCTTCTGCTGGAAAATTGGAAAATTACTCTCTCGCTGAGCATTTATTAATTCGACGTGCTTCGTGAAGAGATTTATATTTGAGTCGAACGAATTTCGGAAGAAAGCCTTACACAGATAGAGAGTACACAAATTGTGTTATTTTATCATCAAGGAATTCGGCAAACACGTAATGGCACTGACTTCGAAAAAGAATATGAATGTTATCAAAGCTTTTTAGCAAATTATTCTTCAGAGTTGAATAAGTATTGTTAGTCTTGGAATGGGGAATCCAAATTACATCCCGACACGCAATGTGTCTGCCTTTCTTTAGAGCAATGTGATGGGTTTAGTTGAATAAGACAAGACAAGCTAGTTTGGTGGCATCTGAATAATGAATCCTCCATTGGTTATTCAGGTTCAAGGAGAAGGAGATGTAGATAAACTGTGTAATGTAGGCTTTGTCGTGCTGAAGCAACGGATATGAAAGAAACATACCAGTAAACCACAGCAGTCTCATAACCATCCTCTTTTATCTTTTAACCATAATACCCTTAATGATAGTTGTATCTTCCGTGCAAGATAACTTGTGGATGTAGGGGTGCAGTTATAATTTTGGAATTTAATTTTTCTATTCCTGTGAAGAAAGGTTACATCACACTTACTGGATTTACCCAGGTGTGGTGGTTCACTTGATTTAAGACAAGTTTTGATCTGTTATAGCTAAGCCCTACAGCAGATCTCTGTAGATAATTAAATAGAACTGGCTTCACTGATGAATATATTTGGTCCTCATTAACTCATAAGTCATAAATTCCTCCACGTGTCGGTTTTAAAATATTGAATTGGACTGTCGACCTCTCAGCCATTGTATGATTACGAATCTTCATCTTGACGTGTATAACTCTTAGATCTAGATTGATTGTAATAAGATTGGGAATGACTGACCGACACTTAATTTGAGTGGAAGATTTATATTAGGACCTTCACTGTGAAAGGGATTAATCTGAGACAGTCATGCAAAAGATTGTTTAAGTTTAATCTTATAAGACTCCATTTTATTTTGATGAATTGATACAAGTTATGATGGCTTAGTTCTGTGCTGATCTCATCGTGCTCGAAAAGTTCAATCAATCATGATTGCTTAACAAAGACACAATGTAAAGAAAGCGATAGTGATGATACGAATGAAAGCATAAATGCTGCTTTGCATATACAGATACGTAAATAAATCCACGCCTTCTCCAGCTCCTCTGTGATTGGATAGACGAGGAGATAAGTTAACTGCTGATGATCTCATTCCAAGTAGAATAGCTAAGGGATCAGTTTCACCATAAAAAGTAAATTACATTATTACGGATAAGGTATCGACTATGCACATTGGGCTGAGAAAGGACTTTCATAGCGAACAGTGTTGTTGTTGCTGCTGCTAGAAATAACGAAGCAAAAAAGCAGAATCTGCAGAATGGAAATGGAAGAGGAGACATTTGTCAAATAAGTCTGTATTGCATATTCAATTGAACTTTCTTGTGTCCTTAAGCCTAATGAGATGAAAGGAGTATAAAAGATGGATGACAAAACACTTGTTGGAGAAGTTAGCATAGTATCTTCATTTCGTCATTACTGCAATTTTTTTTATTGCTCCTCATGGGACTTCTTAGATCGTATGGATCGTATCAAGCTGTGTAGACGTTAGTGGGTTACATGCAGTTAACTCAGTTAAGTGCAGAGACAAGAGAGTTGTCTTTGGAGTATGAGTATATTATTGAGTAAAGAGTTGCCGGTCGGGTCGGATGATTACTTGAGAGTCGAATTAGAATGAAGAGAGATTCAGTGTCTGGCACTCTGGTTGTTTTTAGATTATCCGATTATGCTTAGAGAGATCTCAGGATGATGCCATATCCCTATGCAATCGGAATTTTATTGCATTGAGTATTTCCAGCCGCAGACGGATTAAAAAGTATTTCATTGAATGAGAAAAGAACAGGGTGTTCTGTCTCAGACCAGACGTAGACATATGTTTCTCACAATATCTTGAACTAAACTGTCACATATGTACACATGCTTCGAAAGTTGTTACAATACTATTATAAATAAACGTATTTAAAATTTTTGGCTTCAATTTTTTAAGGTTAATTCTTGCTTCTCAGAAGTCAGGGAAATCCAAAGGACTATGATTAGTGAAGGATGAAATCTGATACTGAAACACGACCTTTTTGCGTGTCCTATGATGATAGTCATACGTATCACCTCATTTCGTCATTTCACTATGACTTGTGACATTTTCGAAAAAAACAATAAGTAGAGATGACCTTGAAGACCTTGACGTCTGCACTCTACGCTGACTGTCGCCAAAAACAACTTATTACTTTTGAGAGATTATACCTTGTGGCATGCGTGCAAATAAGCTTAATAATACAAGAGCTGCTTGTTTGTTTCAATCTCTTCTGGCACCAAAGAAAGAACAACCCTTTTAAACTATCAACTCCAGCAGCACAACACGATTTGCAAATATTTGGGCCAATGCTATGTAAAGCTGAAACTTAAACAGGTAGACTTAAAATGTGGTGAAGCAAGTTTAGGTATGCAATGACGCGTGTTTGTCTTAAAAGGACGAACTGGTGATGTACATCCAGAGATATTTTGCCAAACCACAAAACAACTCGTAAGCCAAAAATTCAGACAAGAGAAATGTTGACTGTGTGAGAGTAAACATCTTTACTCATATCGCAGAATATTTTTTGCAAGCAATGAAAGCAAAAGCAAGTACGATATTAGCTACATGAAATTCTGAGAACGACCCTCGACCCACACACCTCATCCATAATCCATATCCTTCAGAACCTGCCACTCTTTCTTTCTGCGATATATACACCCGCAGTAGCCGCTGCAATTTGTGACACTGAGATTTGAGAATAATGACGGGATGAGCTGAAGACAGTGTTTGCACTCGCGACGATAAGGCATATATTTTTAGGATGGAGCTTCATGGAGGATGGGCTGTGGATGAAAATTAAGAAAGAGGGTTTGGTGTTTTGGAGAAAGGCTCTCTTACGTAAGCTGTGTGCATATTGAGTAGAGATTAAAGAGACTCTTGACTCGAGTCTTAAGAATGTAGTGAGCTGCGGACAGAGAATCTGAAGGAATAAGCAACCTCATATAAGTCAAACAAGAAGTTAAGCTGTGCAAATATTCCACACAGAGATTGAAGTTTGCATGTAATAATGACGGTGGTATTGAATAACTAAAGAGCTAGTTCGCTGAGCTATATGAATTTGTCTGGGCAATATGGGTGACAATACACAGTACAAGAGTAGTTGAGTAGTTTACCATAAAACACTTGACTTTGGCGTCTTGAGTCTTGCGTATTTTTATAGTAGAATCGGTCGATGAGATGAAATGAATAAATAGCAGGTGTTTTTGTATCAGAGACTAGAGACAATAAAATAAAGAGGAAAGACTTCAGTCTCAACACAAGCAAGTAGTCAGCAGTGTGAGACAAATTGTCTTTAATATAAAGATTCAGTAGACTGGATATGTTGCTGCGAGTTTACAAGCGAGCCTTTTGCTCCCATATTCAAATAAAGGCAATACCATACAAAATTAAATTTTTTCGTGATTGAACGCACTGGTGACTTAAGAAGATGAAAGAGCGTTTAGTTCTTTAGTTAACAGGGGTATTGTATTGAAGAACAAACTATCCTGTGTCTGGCTACACCTCCGTGTCTGTATCTAAATGAAGGAGCCTGAACAGGAACTGGAAGTCACTTTTTGTCTCGTGATAGATGAGAGATAGGACCCAAAGGCGAAAGGTGTACAAAATGTTTATTTTTTTGGCCTGCCTGAAAAGATCGACTAAGATGAATGAACTACAAAGCTTCAATCGAATTGTTCGTTGTTGTCCAAACTCGCAGAGAGGGTGTTTTTCGGAGATTACAAAATAAAATTGTTTGTTAGTTCCACTTGCCTAATTAAGAGGGAAAGATCACTTTTGGACAAGGCTGCTAAATGCATTTCAGGATCAGTAGTAGCATGAAACTTATAGGGTATCATCTCATTTAGCTCTTTTTAATAGATGTGAAAAAAACTATCAAGGTGGTAAGTTGGAAGTCAGAATGGTGTTTAATTGGCTGTGAGTGGGGTTCGGGTTGAGACCAGGGAAATAAACAATATAAAACATGAAGTTTATTGCGTAAACTTTTATATCACTTAATGAAATTGCTCGCTCACACGTGGAATCGTGTTTTAATAGCAGAGGTTGTGTTTTCACGTAGGGGATTTCTCCTGCTGAGGCACAAATTGGAAATGAAAGAGATGCTCTAACAACTACCGAGAGTAATTGTGCACCTTGTGCAATCACAAGCAACAAGCCTTGTATAGGCAACTCGCTACTTTACAGATTTATCTTTGAATCAAAGGGTAAAAGAGGAGGTAATGTGTGCAAAACATATTTTGTTGTATTTTATGCTGTGTGCATGTATAATGTTCCAGGTAAAGAGATGTGAAGCGATTAAATAAGTTTGTGTTTCAGTAGTTTGCACACAGCAACTTTCGGTAGTATTAACGTTATTTAGTGGATAAATTGTTATTTTAGGTAGGAGGAATGGAATAAATAGCAAACTATTTCAAGCAGAATATGTACAATGTCCTTTTCTTGTATGGAATATGGACAAAAAACAATATAGTTCACTACTTTGCACTATGTGTGCTGAGAATAAGTACAACTCTTGATAGAAATGCTTGCTTGGAGAAAGTTTTTAAAGCCTAGAGAAGTCGAATTTATGGGTATGTGGCATTTAATAAGTTGATTGGCTTGGAAAGATAGACAGAGAGTTTTGTACCTTACCGAATTAATGGACAGCTAACACGGAGATACAGACGATTTCAATATCCGCATCAGCCGCATCAGCAAAGATGTGTCCGATGAAGTAGGACCCGATTATGTACCCGATATTCTTTTGGTTTACGAACGAAATGACGGTAACCGAAAACTAAAACTTTTGAATGCTCCGTCTTTGGTGATTTATTGAATAATTTTAACTTGAGACTGAGATTAGCCCAGATACACGATCTGATAGTTACAAGGAATTGAGCCACGAACACGAAAAGACAATGCCGAGTTCATGTAAAAATAAAAATGCAGTTATGTAGAGTACAGCGAGAGAGAAGAATGAATTTAGAAGTTGACTGTAGACAAGCCGAATTCGAAATAAAACTACTTTTACATGGTTCAATTGAAGGGTGGTGATACTCTTTCGAACTATTCGAAGGGAAAACAATTGCATTACGGTTTGCAAAAGACTTGCATTGCATGGGTGATGGTGGCAATCGGACCATAAACAACAATCAACAAAACAGCATTAAAAACTTTACTATTGACAGATTAACCGTGTGTGTTTCCTTATGAAACCCGAAACTGACCTCAGCTGCTACTTACGCAGCACCTAGTACATTAAATACTACTAAAGTAGAAGGGGTGCATTTAAAGTACGAGCGAGTACAGTCCATTTGAAGTAATTTCAACATTCTGTCCTGACTAATTTGATACCATTTTATGTAGTGCGTTTGTGCTATGTATCACATCTAACAGTACGTCACATCAATTGATAGTTCGGATCGGAAGTACGAGAAAAAGATGAGAGATAAAGCACGGAAAAGGATATCCGGATGGGTTGTCCATATTATTAGAGCACAAAGCGAGTCTCATCCCAGACTAGACACAGCATTGCTTTTTGCTTTCTAAAGATAGAAACACATGATGCGAAAACGAAAATGTCGAGAGTACGAAGGGTAGATTTGAGTTTTTGAGTAGCAATTAGCAGTCTCTTGGTTGTGGCTGTGACGGCAACAGATTGCGTAGTCTAAAGAACCACTCCCACAAAGGGTTGTGGCGTGAGTTGAACAGGACAAATAGTTTGTAGGGGATTAGAATTTCGTTTCTTACGTGCTGAATTTTTCTAGGTCAGGAAGAGGCTGAGAAATGCACTCTCATGATGGATGTGACCGGCTTAAGGACTGACGAAAGAAATACCGAGCTGAACTTGAAAATGTGCCAAGAAACATGCGATAAGAGGTCCATGGACGAGATATTTTGAAACCACGTGGTGGTGCCACACCTCCACTTGACATCCATCCAATTTATGCTTATAGTTAAGAATATACTTATTCATCCAATCAGGCATGAAAATGGAGGTTGTATAATCGTAAAAATAAATTATGTCAAAGCACGAATTGCAATCAAAAACGGTAACACGCATGTTATTTGTTACACATTTAAAATCTCTACTGTACAACAATAATTAAGTTTAGTTACTACAAACTTGACAGTAGGCAGTCCATCATTTTAAAATACACTAATCGATAAAAATATGTATATTAATTAACTAATCTTTAACTACCTTAATTTAATTCGTATCACCATTTCTTCCAGCCATAAGCTCCAAACCATAACGTATTTAATTTCCTTCAAAAGTACTCACACCTATTCAAACACGACGTCGGATGTTCAAATCGACATCATACATGCATTCAAATTCACCCTTACAGTGTTTCAACACTGTTTTTGATAAGCCGATCTTAGTTGAACCGCTGAAGATTTCCACTATGTAGATCAGTTGGGGATCTATTTCCTAAAGTTTGAAAACACAATTATTATCTTCTTCTTATGAGCTGCATTTAAAGTTAAAACTTGTAGATACCTTCGAAAACAGGTGCATTGCAAATTGACCTTGCCGACCTGCGTCTGCAAAGTTCTTCATATGCGTTATCCACTTTTCTGGCCAGGTACCAGATACAGGAAATACTGGTAGACTACACTTGAAGGCAAGTTGGGGTATGTGAAGCATGTCAGTTGGAAGTGCTCGCAGACTCCGAGTAGAAACTACAGCCAGATCTCCAAAATCAATGAACCGGACTTCAACCGTGTTGGGAGCTTTTTCTATCATCATAATTTTTGCTCGAGCCCTAATTACAATTTCAAATCCATAAGTCAAGTATGGATAAGTTATGAAGTTTGCTCATTACTGTTACGTACCATTTTCCGCTTTTGCGTTTAGCTGCACAAACATACTCATTTCTCTCCCATGCATGCATCGGATATTCAACCAAACTAGCGTCGTCGAGTTCCTTCTCAATCTTATCTCGTAATTCTTCATGTTTTTCTTCCATCGCGTCAAAATCGTTGAGATTGATGACGTTGCTGATTAAAATCTGGGCAAACAAACAATATAGTACGTTACGTAAGACTATGTATAATATAAAAGCAGCAAGTCAGTTTTTCATACAGGCAGCTCAGTGGATTTATCCAGCACAGCAGGCTGAGAGCCTTTGTAACGAGGCACGATGGGATTTGACTGGGCATCTGGCAATTCTAATCAAATATAAAATAAAACCATTTAGTAATTTGGTCACTACCTGTTGCTTCCATCGGTAAGGTAAAGAATTAGTATCACGAACACTCACTTTGTTTACCAGCTCCTTCTTTTTCCAACATGCTTGCCAAATTGATCCACACATTCCCGTGTCTAATCTCTAATTTTGCTTTAAAACCCGTCAAACCACGTATTGGAGTAGGAGTTTTATCCTGCATAAACAAACGCTTTTAATATAAAAATTCTACAGTTGTGTAAGCTCTGTGTTGTCCAAACCTCTCCAAGTATAGTTACGCGGAACCACTCTTGTTTGATGTACTCGTGAAAATAACTTGATATGGTGTAAAGTGATTCCGCTTCGAAGTTAGGAGAAAATTCACCAATGCTCAAGTTTATCACGCCAGGATAGAAATCCTTAAGTTTCTCGGGGATTTCACATACGTGCTCCAGGTCGACGAGCTCGTGATTTCCGTAGTCAATGAAGTACACAGAGACATTATCATCGGATACGTTGAGAATGCGGGCTCGATACCACCCATTAATTCCATCACCAACATACTTCGCAACACAAAATGCATCCTTTTGAAGCAACTGTAACGGAGCAAAATTCTCGATCGTTTTGATTGCCTCTTCGATCTTCGCAATATCGGACCCCCCAGACGAATCGAAAGCAAAGAAGTCATACATACTCTCTCCAAAGGAGTGTCCCATCTAAAGCATGAACAAAAATTACATCACTTATTGCTACCGCTCTTGATGATAAATTATCTTAGTTATTTATACCATAATTGGAATATTAAACAGGAGTTCACGCTTCTGACAAATTTTACTAGTTGAAGTTGAAATATTGCTTTTTGAAGACTCAGACGCAGGGCTTCGCATGATGCTCAGACCAGGCAGCGTGTCCTTATTGGGCAAATGAGGACCACGCGGCTTACCACGATTTGTACCATTAGCTTGATCACAGTATCTTCTGGAAGTTGCAAGGTTTGAGGAAGATGTCTTTTCTGGGTAATTTTGAGAGCTTTGCATCTGATTACTCGGACGATTAAAAGAATTCTCTCCAGGTTTCTGGTATTTGGAAGGTACTTCTTGTACAGGGAAAGATGTCAGGCCTTGGGAGTGATTTTTTGTTACAGCATCCGAATCTGATCTTCGATTCTGCATCTTTCTGAGTTGGTTCTCTCCATCAGTTTCAACAGCATTGCGAGATACCTGAGATCGGTTTGAGTGTCCATCACAGTCATTAGGATAACCAAAACTCTGCCTTCCTTGCTCATGACGTTTGGATGGGCTGTCTTGAACATTTCGACTGGGCTTTGAAGGAGTTTGTTCTGGCTCAAACGATGCATGACGCTCGTGGAAGCGTAGATCTTCGTTACTGCTTTTTTGTGGTGCACAATGATGTCGATTTTGACTTTTATTCTGACCATCAGATTCATGCGTCCCACGACGAGAACCTCTAAAGCTAGTCTGAGCTTTTGCGTTATCACGGTGGCTACTGCGAGGCAACGGATTGCGTTCAACCTTTCCTTCGTCTCTTTCCCGATTACAGTTGTTGACATTACCAAACCCTGACTGCTGAAGACGCTGGCGATCATTGTGCTCCAAGGGAGACTTAAACCCTCTATAATTTGACGAGGCAGCAAAGACTGGTGGAATTCCCCCGGGTATTTGTGGCACAGGGTGAGTCTTGCCCTTCACATGTCCTGGTAGCATCGGTGGAACGAAGCCGTGAACTGGTTGTACTGAAAGTAGATAATAGTAATCATAGCGAGATAACCGATGAATTTTATATAGCTATTCTATTATTGGCAGTAGTTATAATAAAGCAAAAACAAGTTAGATTATGTGGAAAGTACCTTTTTGGGTCCATGGCATATTGATAAATGGTACAGGGGCTGGAAGTAAACCTGGGCCATAGTTCGGTGGCTTTGAATAATTTGGGCCCCCATCTGGCTGATTGTGCATGTGATTTTTGTCGTTGACTAAGTATGATTCTGGTTTACGGCTTCTTACAACATTGTTTCTTCCTACTGTCGTTGGCACAAGGTGAGGTGACTTCGGACTAGAACTTTCCTTCTCACAAGAAGCTGGTCAACAATCGGTTACAATTACAATAATTCAGTGAGTTGTGAGTGTAAATTGCAAATTCAATTGAGCATGCAACCACCATTACCTTTATCCAACTTCCCTTCGTTTTTAGTGGCTTCTGTAACGGGCTGAATAACATTTATTGACTTCAAATCACATTCTGGACCGGCTTCATTTTGACTCCTTCTTTCATCCGCGTTCACATCATCTGATCCTGATCCACGATTCACTATCAGTGATGATGCACTGCTTTGGAAGTTATCCGTCTCCGTCGTACTTGTTACAGAATCAGCGTCTTTGCTGACAACAGGGGCCTCTACCTTCTTCGCCTCTTCTGGTTCATCTGTTTTCTTCCCTGTAGTTTTGCTACAAGTAAATTAAAATACAGAAAATAAATGGACAGACTTGGTATTATGAATCCTCCAGAAACTGTTGCAAATATTATAAGCTTACTGGGTCCTTGCACACTTTGCCGAACAAAATACTACGTGACACTTAAAACACACACTAAATTTAACTTCCTTATCACATGGGCACGATATTTTTACGGGTTCATGTTCGCATCCCCCAAAAGTGTTCATCTTGGTCAAAGTTGCAACAAATTCCTTATCAGTCACACAAATTGTTTTGTATTCGGGTCCAAGTAGGCCTAACTTTTTTAAACTGAAATCCCATTGCTGGCTATCTCCAATATCATCCAATTCGTCACCTCCACCGACATCAATATTCCTATAAAATACAATACGAACATATGAATCAATCCACACATTATAATAAGACGAGATAAAATTCTGAGAAATGAGCAATCAAGTATTTATTTTCTTACTCTTCTTCTCTAGGACTAGACATCGCCTGGCACTTGCCCTTAACAAAGTTCATGTTCCCATTGAATTCTAATTTACACTGGAAGCTGAAATCATCCAAGTCACCTTCTTTCTCTTCGCTTCTTTCCGTAACTCGATCTCCATCGGATGACATTCCACCGTTCATGTTGCCCTCAACACTTGTCGGTGCAACTAAAGGTGGTGGGGACTCAGCATTAGTGACATTTTCCATCTTTCCGTACCCCCCTAAGCGTTCACTTTCCCCAGTGCAGCTACTTTCAATTTCATCCGTAGAAATGTTGTCCATCCTGGACTCCTCCACCTCTACGTTTGCTCCTCTTTCTTCTAGCACCTAAAAAGAACCACGGCACAAAATGCACATGAGAAACTTCGCTTGCAGTTCAGATCAGATTTCAAAACTCCACAACTTCGCTAAATAATGATTCTACACTTATAGTACCACGAGAAGAATCTCTGCCTCGCCACCAG
>JAQGAD010002921.1:0-11750 GCA_034696625.1 Isotomurus palustris
TGGTGCAGTACTTTCCGACAATCACCCTGTCTAAACTTCAGATACGGAAGGTAGCCAGTAGACTGACAAGTTAGTCTTACTTAGACCTGCAGTTTGTTTAGGATGTGATAAAAAGCCACGTAAAAAAGGAAGAAACAACCCTTCTTCCCCGTGTGTGTGCTCCCCAACCATCCCATCCAATTTGCTATCGTTGTAAACTAAGGTAACATCTACTCACTCCTACTCAACGTTACTTGTATACCAACAATGCAACCAAGCCATCTAACAATGCTCTCACTTCGTCTCAACATTTTGCAAGGGTTTCCTTTCGATTTCATATCTTCATTCGTGGTCAACGAGGCTTGTTGCTGCTCCTGGATTGAAAGAAAATCTCTTGAAGGCAATTCATAGACTGGTAGCTTCTATACTTCTCAGAAGAACGGGTCATTTAGTGATCATCAGAACTTTTATTTATTGAGACCATGCTTTTGGACCAACGCTGAAAGGTTGTCATCAGAGATCTAATCTTACTGACTGATTCTTTCTTTGATTTGTTGCTTCTGATACAATATAATAAGTGAAGTGAGTGAGTTCCAAGGCCCCTCTGAGAATGAGTGATCCAAATTAGCAACAGGGCTTGGTCGGCTTTTCAGTTCAGAGGCAAGTCATTATTCCAAACCAAACGATACTGAGGATTTTGGACTTACAATTCTTCGGCAAGTTACGCAACATTCTTGTGTGTGAGTTTTAGTGAAGAGGCTTAGGGAATTTTTAAAACTAAGACACAAAGGTGTTTCGTGTGTAGGAAGTGGAATTTCTCACGAGAACTTGTCATCATCACCTGTGCATTCGAACACTCGAACACTCCTGGACTAGTTTGGTCTTTAATTCCCCATCCCGTAAGTCAACTAACTCAGTCTTCCAAATTAATTGGAGGAAAGTTGGCAGTTGGGAAGAAACAGTTATTCAGGAAAAGGTGTTTCGGTGATTAATGCAAACAACGATAACTAAGCCAGTGTGAGTGAAATGGTGCGATAATCACAAGTCGAAGGAAGCTGCAAGTCTCTCTAATTCATAAGATTATAAGTGAATCCGTTTCTCTTGATTTGTGCACACTGTTATTAGCATTATTAGCTTGCATGATGCAGTAAAATACCCCGTAAACTTGTGTCCGTTTCCACTCCAACTGGATTCCTCCTCTGCTACCTTCCTCCACTTCTGAAGTCAGTGTGCTTTTTAAGTGAGTATATTATGAAGTGTTTATTGCGTGTGCATTTGGGTACAAAACAGGAATTCGGGGGTTAAAAATGAAAGCAATTTAGCTAAGCTAACATGATTATTTTCGCCAAGCCAAGAATTAAAAGCAAAAGTTTAAGGATGGGCAAACGGAGGATGATGATGAAGTTGTTGAGTATCGTTCCGTGTATAAAACATGAAACTGTAGATCTTCAAGCACCAACAGCAATTGAGTTTGTTAATATCAGTTATTTCTTAAGAATAAGTCATTTTACGTACATTCACTTCAACATTAGAACAAAACTGCTGCTTTCATCAAAATTCCAAATGATTTTAAGCATTAAATTGTAATTAGATTTATTTACCTCCTTACTTCTTATTGTTAAACTTTAAATGACAATGGTATGCAGCCCACTCGATCGTCTTGATTTACACACTACACAACAAGGAAGACTGTGGTTTAGCTGATTACTTGAAAAAGTTAAATTTGGGTCAGTACGAATAATTTGAATTAGAGTGGCAATCTGTACACAAGCCACGTAAGAGAAATGCTCGTAAAATCGAATCGCAACTTGAAGGAAGCCTGTTTGATTCAGTTTGTTTTTGATAATGAAGAATGAATACAACCATATAAAATACTGAATGCTCAACTTACCTAACCAGACGAAGTGCTACTTGAAGTTGACACTTTGATTCATACTGGGTTTGGGTACGACGAGTCCTTCACAATGCAATTAAAGTAGATGTACCCAAACCTCATGGTAAATCACATCCCACCAACAAGTCTTATTAACTTCTTTAGGTATTTTTAATGACAAGGAATACTTTTCTCTGTAAAAACATCCAACAACTGCTTTTTTCTTGGGTGATTTAGCGAAATATTTATTGTCGCTGAATTTTCCTTTGAGACTTCAGAGAAATTTCACCTGTCTAGCAACTTCTATAACAAATTCATTGTTTAGATTCACACTGACTTGAAATGGGTAAAATAAGTTTTAATGTTGTGGGTCAAATAGTCGTGTGTTTAGTGTATCTTCATGAGTGATGCTCTTCATCAAATCAATACAACTTACCAAGTGCATTTTACTTGCATTTTCTAATTTATTATGGCTACTAAATCAATTCCTTTTAGTATCCTCGTCTATAATGTTTTCATAGGCGATAGTTCATATTTTATTGTTCAAGGTGTGCTGATGTGCCCATCATAACCCAAGTTGCTTTATTTGATGGGGTCATTCCTGTTTAATTTATAATCGAATGAGTATTCGTTTTGCTCATCAAATCAACCCCTTCACGAAGCGGTCTTATGATGCACTTTTGTCTCAGCAGTTCAGCACACAATTGTTTGTCATGCAACTTCTCTGTGAGGCAATATCTTTATATATTGTGAAGGGATTGCAGAATTACAGGTTGTTGTCTGTGTACTCTTCAAAATGTCTGAAATAACGAAAGAAGAGAATGCTGAGCTGCTGCATTGAAGGTTTTCTTCACTTCACTCCTTTTTTCCTGTATTAGCCAACACAGTCAACAGTCACATTCGTAAAAAATCAGCCCGTAAACTTTATTCAGTTCTTTCATGCGTTTAAATGTGTGCTTTCCTTTTACACGTAATTAACCTTTGCGTCAACTATCAGCATTAATAAACGCAATGAAACGGCGGCAGCAGTTGCTGTAACATGGGAGTTGTCACTTGGTTGTCCCTGTTGTCAATTATGCATTGCAAAGTCAAGCAACCGGTTAATAGCACTTAATTGCCTTCCAAGTGTCCAACAGTGCAATTAGAGCTGTGGCTGTGATTGCATCTCCTCCGTTATCCTATTGTGCACATTCTAATGGAATTTTTATCCTTTACCTCAGCGTAATAATCAGATGGGTCTTTTTCAACGTATATCAATCACAATCACAATGACTCCAAGTTGAAACTGGACGAACACAATGGTTACACCCTGCGTGTGTTGTATATATACAGCAGAACGCTCAATAAAGAACAAAATTAACCCTGCCTGTTGATCAAACCTTAAAAGTTATGCAGCACTTGAGGCAGGAACTGGCGACCTTCAGAATATTTCGTATCTTTCCATTCTCTCAATACTGTAATCATTTTAATGAGCAATACGATCCTATTCTGCAAAAGATAATGCAAACTATAAGTCCAAGAAACACAGTTGACCCTCTCTTTCTCGATCTTTTCGATTATTGATAGAGATGAAATATGTATGATTATTTAAAACACATACATTTAATGTCAATCGCTCCATATACCGTCCCTTCGACTCCCTTTCCAATATGACAATAATAATAACGTGAAAGACTTCGTGGTGTGGCTGCTAGTCTGCCAGGTGTGGAAATTGGAATTATTGGTATTGGGAATGGTAAATCGTTACCAATACTTTCTACCAAATGTGGGATTAATGTTAAATTGACATCCTACCCATATGTATGCACAAGGAAACACCTGAGATTATTGAATATTTATGGAAATAAAAAGAACGAATCTGATCGAGTTCCTTCATAATAATGATGCGTGGATATCATAAAATATTATTTGTCTTTAGTAAGACACAAGAACAACAAGTTTAGCAGTGACCTATGAGCAAACATTTAACACATAATGCATCATTAAATCTATCAATTGCAATTTCAGCCGCAGTTGACCTCCTGGCGAAAATTGAATTGGGTACAGAACACATTGACGTATTCGGGCAGAAAATAATTAGATTACATGCATGACCTAGGAATAACAATCTTGATGAAAAAAAAAATATATTTTATACTTTACACAGATACATCGACATCGACACTGACATAATGAGATGTAAAAGAAAGATAAATACACTTGCAGTGGCAATAAATTACTCGTTTACAATACACAATTTGTAAGTTTCAATAACGGTGAAGACTGAAGACAGTCCAAAGTATAAATTGAGTGTATAATATCACGTTCATGACATTGTGGCTTTGTAATGCAGCCTTAGAATACATTTTAATTTACCTTGTAGAAGCAATATCTGCAGAAGAATAATAATACTTCCCATACCACTGAACACAGTTGACGGTGAGGGAAGTTTCAAGGAACTCCGTGCGGTTTAAAATTGCCTTTTTCACCCTTTTGTTTGAACAATGAAGTGATGAAACAACTTGCAAATAGTTGGGGAAATCAATGTCAAACTGTCGCGAGTGTTTGTTTAGTTTATTGAGTGAATCTTTACGCAATAAAATGGGCATTAGAAGTTTTAACCAAACATAACTTTTGGGGTTGACACGTAATTGCATGCAAACCCTAACTGAAAAACATAATGAAGGTCTTCATTAAGCACTAAGCACACTTGGGACTTTATTTGCCACGATTGAATAAATCCTCAAGATAATAATGTCGTCGTTCGTAGTAATTCATGTTTTCATAATGTATTTTTATAAGTCACGTGCAAGATGAAGTTCAACGTAATTTGCAGGATGTGGTAGTTAATGGAATCACAGTTTGAACTTGAATTTCCATTGTGTTTAGAATTGGTTTGAGGAAATTATTTTTTAGGCTTAAGACAAGACTTATTTTGCAGGACATGACTCTATTATTATAGTGAGGAAGAGTAAACAATGAAGATTTGTAGGTGAGTAGGATAAGCAACGGCAGCTTCTTCGTAACATCCGGTACGAAGTTGCAAGCATTATTTTTTCCTATTATGCAATGCTGATGTTGTGGGAGGCAATGGTATTCGTAATTACGAACTTCGTGTCCTTTCCTTGGATGATGATGAGTATATTGAAATCAGTTGCATTTTTTTATGTAGGATGGGTTGATTGAGACACTCTGCAGCAATCTTTAATGATAATGCACTACTACTGTCAACCCACGGAAGAATACGGCATAAATAAACTACTTACCTAGTAGAAACTTTCGTGCTTAATGCACCAAACACACAGGCAGGCTGAAGGTAGCTACCATTTACCTTGCCCTGTGGCCCAGATTTTTCAAATGAAGATTAAAATGCAAAACAAAGTAATTTATTCCGTTTCAAAGCTCTCTTTCAAGAGATTATCGTCAATTGCTCAGTAGATTTTGTTTGTTTGTGGGACAGGTATTAATATTTTGCTTGGTCATTTTACTCATGAACAAAAATGAAATCCTTGTCTTACGTCTTAATTTGTTCTTAGTGGTTGTTGTGTGTGTGAGTAAATCGGCAATAACTGACATGAAGTAGATCACCTCCATCCATATCCCAGTAAGCATAAGCAATAAATCTTTCACATTCACTTTGACAGTAAATCTGATAGACAAGACTCTGTAGGTTGAGGAATGCGTGATCGAGAGATTCATTTTTAAGAAAAATGCATTATTTTAGTGCAATGCACGATATACGTCTCTTCTTTATCAAATGTTATCGTGAGATGGTTGGCGAACCAGAATGTGTTGGTAGAAAAAATACACCTGAGTGGACATCATCTCAGCATTATTAAAATACCAAACAAGTTCTGATGAGAACTGGGGCGAGTTTCTAAAGCTTTAAGTTTGACAAACAAAAGTTCTAACTGACAATGATACCCGAAAGTTGTCAATTTAGTGAAAAATATTTCACTTGTGATGAATAAAATAATTCTAATGCTCCAATAATGAGTGTTAGGTAAGCTTGAGGCGAAATATGACAACTTTCTTTCGTAAAAGAGCGTTAAAATTTATGCCTATTAAACTGTGCGTATACGGTTAGTACTGTACATTATTATATGTTCTAATTTATTGTTTGCTGGGTTCATTAAGTTTGAGTAAGAACAGGATGAAATATATTGGAGCAAATCAAGTAAAATGTATTCTCACGGAATGCGGAATTACGTTGTTAGTGAGACTAGTGTAGAATCATATAAACTCTACATGTGTTAAAAAAAAGTCCAATGAGCTTGAGAACAGGTAACACGAAATTAAATCATCATTTAATTAAAGCTACACCTTCAATAACTCAAGCGTGATACGATCTCACTTAATCCTCATTCACTCTCGATATTTTCGCAAGAGTGTATCGTTGACTGTGACCATTTTACGCAACACAGGAATAGTTAAGTGGAATATTGGCCAAGTTTTCATGAATAACAGCAAGGATTTGACATTAACAACCAAATGGATTATGAATAGGATCACGTTCACTCTATTGAGCCTAATTAGTTCAAATCCCAGGTGTATTTGAGAAAATATTTCGAATTAAAATGTAAACGGCTCGCACAGTACAAAACGCAACGTAGTCCTTTATAGTGTATACAATATATTATTCCTTGAGATTACTACATGTGTACATGCAATATGAGACAGTTAAGCTAAGAAATCCTGTGGGACACAATTCACAAATTCACAACACAGACATTCAGCTATTCACAGCCATCCCACAGCACTCCACCGTAATTAACATGCTAAGGTACATTCAACAATTCAACACAGCCAACAGCCTCACGCGTTTGCAACTCGAGTTTTTCATAATAGTGTTGAAAATTATGCATTGTTTATGAAGTCTGAGATTATCACACAAATAATAATGGGTGTAAAGGAGACATGTTAGAAATACTATTCATGGTTGTTTTATGTCAGCTCACTCGCAGCGTTCTCAGCGGTACATTAGCATCTGTTGATATTTCTTCAGCCATTCATTCGCACCACTTTTTACGTTGATTTTAAAAATCACCTGAACACAAATGGTAATAAAGTATTAGATTTGCTAACAAGTTTAATGTCTTCTTAATTCAGTCAGGTTTTATCAATGAAACTGCTCACACATTCAACATCCATCTATCTGCACACCGACAACTGGCTTTTATATCTCCAAGTGCTTTGTTTAAAACATAAAGATAATAATTTTGATTTTACGATTCTTTCAGACTGGCTCTTCTTCATCTGAGCGCTACCAGCCTGGGAAGTCAAGCTCATCTTCAGTTAAGAAGAGCAATTCTGTTTTAAATGGAGGTTCAGTGAGCAGTTCAGTGTTAGGGAAGTTTCTAAAAATCGCAAAGTCTAAGAGTGATGTGCAAGGAAGACCAAAGAGTCGTGCTTCTACGTATAACGGATACGATGTAGAGGAAGACTTCCGTCTGTCTCCATCGGTTCTGCATCGTGGACCCGTGGAAAAGATGGTACACAAGTCCAACTCAAGGAAAGACGTCTCAAGGTCCCATTCTTGGATCTACGGATCCGTAAAACTCCCATCTGACTTACCCTTTGGCTACGGCTACTCAATTGGAGGAGGAAATCACAGTCACAGTCCATCCGGAAGTGATAACAGTAACAGTGGAGGAAGTCGAAGTCCCACTGGGAGTCATCACACTCATGGAATGACAGCTCTTAGTATTCCCCGGTGCCAAATGGTTGATTACTACAACCCTTCGTGTGACTGCAATTTCACGGGTGATTTTGATTTCATCACTGCAGGACCCAATGAATCCAACCCCAACGCAAACAATGGCCCGTGCAAAGCTTGCATTTGCGAATGGACTGTCTCCTCTCCGTCGAAAAATTCTAAAGGGAGAAACAAGTCAGGCGCAAACAAGCCAGGGTCCTCTGAATCGGGAAACACTTTTGTCAACAGCGTGAGAAAGTTAACTTGGAAGAGTTTGAAACAAGCCGTGAAGAAACGTCCGAGTCTTGATAATCTGAAACGAGGTAATGAGTTACGAAGTGGAGGAGGGTGTGCCACTCCCACTCCATTCATCCCAACTTCCTCAGGTCCCGATGTGTATCAGAATCCCAATGGAATTCCCGTTGTTTTGGGAAGTCACGGGGATTTGCTTGAAGGGAATCCTCCCTTTTATCACAACTCCTCATCACCTCAGCATGCGTTTTCAGCAGATGACCTCCAACCAAGTTACTTCTTTCCGGAGAAGAAGAATATGTACGCAAGTTGCACGGATATTTATCGAGAGCCACCTCCTCACGTCACTGCCTCGGTGAGAGTTCGACCCAAGCCATCCCGGCAGTCTTGGGACTTCCCAACTGAATTCGGTCCTGTTCCTAATTACCAAGAAGACGAGCTGTACCACTCTGAGTGGGACTTGAGACGATGCATTCCTTATGATGTCTGGGTCAGTACAACGAGTCATGTCAAACCACGCTCAACAATGTCAGCATCTTCAAATGGGAGGTCCAAGACTCCCACACCTGAAGTCTCTTCTTCCTCGAGTGTGAAGAATGCTTCCTTATCTAAGAGCACGTCAGTACCTTATCTCGCAGCATCAGCAGCTTCCTCGAGTAAAAGTCAAAGTTCAATGAAAGCTCTAAGTTCTAACGGGCTAAGTTCTAAGTCTTCAAGTTCAGGGTTGATCAATGGAAATAACAGCAGCAATAGTAACAATAGTAGTAACAGAGCGAGTGACACACTAAGCGTGAAAAGCATCGAGTCTTCTTCTAAAGGGTCATCTAATGGGAAAGGTTCTTATCGAAGTCCATCAGCTGCTTCCAATTCAAATGGAGTTGTCAAAAGGCCGAGTATTCTGTCAAGTGATGTAAACGCCTACCAACTCCTTAAAGCTCAAACTAGAAATGCCAAAAATTCCTCCACAACTTCCTCCAATACAAACCGACGTACTGCCACAAATAAGACTGCAAGAACAAACGGCTCTACAGCTGTGAATAAAGACGGAGGAGCAGATCTTTCCGATGCACTCAGCAGTTCAAGCGATGACTTGAGTGATAATGTTCTAACATCTGAGAGCCATATGAGAATAGCAGGCCAGAAGATCTACATGGCTCCTAATCTTAATGGAAATCAAAGTGGGACCAACAACGCTTCCTCGTCTTCGCTGTCATCTCGAAACTCTTCTTCTTCTTCGAAATCCTCTGGGAGTTGTAAATCGAGTGGACTCGTAGATCCCAAAATAGCGAAACCCAAAGGAATGAGTTCTTCTGTCGAGATAGACGAATGGTCAGAGGACGAAGACATGAGTAGAATGAAGCAACACGTGTCTATGGTTCGTGACCGAGTTCCTAATAAGGCGAACAAAACTTCGATGATGAGTAGAGGAGAACATATTCAAAATGCTAAACACAGTAAAAGTGTAAGGAGCACCCAGAACGGGACTCAGTTTGGCCTTAACAACAATAATTACAATAATTGCCGTGAAAATAATGGGACGTCCCAAACTGGTGGTGGTGGATTCCTCAGTGGGGACAACAGCGTCACCATCTCCAATGGTCATCCCTCGTCTAACAGCAGAGTGGGCCAAAACACCAACACCACCTCATCCTTTCACAATGGGAATGGTATTATTGGCAGTAATCAAACTCACATTAATCAACACACTCTTCAACGTGACTCCGACTCGTTAAATGATAATGAGTGTGTGGAATTCGAAGAGTATGAATTTGAAGAGCATCCCCCTTCTTCAAGAACGGTTAATTTCCATAATCAAAATAAATCCACCATTTCAAAACCGACTCATGAATTATCATCATCATCCTCTGCGGAGGACTCGAGATCGTGCGGAAATGATTTAGCAACTAATCTTGAGAAAAGTGCAACTCCAATCATGCGAAATCCTATGGCAAATCAGCAGCAGCATCAGCCTCAGCGTGCTCAGAGTTATGTAAAGAAAGGACAGCAGCTCGGCAATGCTAATATTATTACGACAACTGCGGGTGGTACCATTAAGTCTTACAACCTAAATGGCTCTTCTTCGTCTACTTTTACTAGTGGAGTTGGCAATAGCGCTAGTCATAACGGAAGTACTCATAGCAAATTAAATGGATTACGACGACGAAAGAGTCGGAACGGGAGTAACAATCCTGGCAAACTACTTAGGGAAGTCATTTATGAGGAAGATGTTGAGCATGAAAACAACTCGATGAATGAGCCTGTGATTTCACACGAGGCTGAATTCACTGCTCGGAGTGAAATGGGTGGTTCATCGGTTGTCCACGACTCGAGTCAAAGTTCTAATAAATCTAACGAATATGCTGTCAAAATAGTTGTTTCCCATACTGGAAATAGTGGGAGCGAGTATGTTAAGCCGATACTGAAGAACAGGGAGAGAGTCTACGATACTCCAAGTAACACAGGAGGACCCAATTACGGATCTTCAAGTCCTCACGAAAGATCAGTGGGATTTAGCAACACGAACGATATCTACTATGACTCATCTGTGTCAACTACTTCCAAGAAAAAAGTACAGTTCGACCAAAATAAGGTAACCGTTTGTGGAGGTGACAGTGGACCAGATTCTGATGAGTTTTCGATGAATGAAGATGATGCAGTCCAAGAGAAACTTATCAGCAGAAATGATTCAGACAACGAGGAGCACGAGGCAAAGATGAAGATGACGACTACTACAACTCCTTCTGATTGCTGGGGAAGCACAGGGAATAATAATGAATCGACTAGAAATTACAATCATCATTACGAAAGTAATGAGGAAAGTGGAAGTGTTAGTTTAAAATGTAATTTATCAAGAAAGCTGGCATCAACAAGAAGTAATGATGATAATCTTGGTCCCAATCAATCAGAGGAATTGAAGCAAAAACCTAAATCTTTATTCGAAGAGGAAGTGGCACGTAAAGCAGCGTGTTTCGCGTTGTCGCGAAGTAAGAAGGCTGCAGAGGAGGTTGAAGCCGAAAAAGCGATAAAAAACGTGGCTTCATCTCGCGAAGAATGTTATGATAGGAGTGTCAACAACCTTCAGCAAGTTAAACTTAATAATGAGGCTGAGATGAGACTCACTAGCTCAGCAAATAGTCGAACTAATATGACAACCTTCGCTACAGCCAGGAGTAATTTGAAAAGCATCAACTCTCCTCCTAATGCCACAACAACTGCTGGTGTCGGTTCTTCTTCTTCTTCTTCTTCCAACAAACCGAGTGTCTCAAGAAATTCTCAAGGAACTGGCTCACTCGTTAACAATCCTCAACCTACCCAACAACCACCTTGTGGGAAACAAACTCCCAGTGTCGAACTTAAGTCTCCGCTTGCTAATAAAGCTGACACGTCTAAAGCTTTCTCACACAAACCCACTCCGAATAAGACGTCCCATGGAGTTACATCGAATGCGATGAAATCTCAAAGAACTCCTGGCATCACTGACTCTCCGAAAATTCGAGTTTTGAATGAAGGTGAAATTTTTTAAAAGCGTTTTTTTCTCTTTCAAATAATACACAGATATTTTTACCTATGCTTTCTTCCTACTTCGGCTATTAATTCTTAATTACACGCTTGTAATCTGACATCTGAGCTGAGGAGCCGAGGGTATCACACCCGTTATTCCATTTTTGCATCAACTCAACAAATATGTATGGAAATGTATAACGGAGCTTTTGGTGGATGGCTTAGAAGATTGAAATTGGAAATATGTTGAAGATGGGAGATGGTTATCAATCTCAAATGAACTCTCTCTCTGTAATAATAATCTTTCCGATATCACCTTCCATAATCAAAAAAAACTTTGATGGGGCTCCGTCAAAGCTCGTGATCTGCGATGATTAACCGTTAGTCAAATACTTTGGGTTTTGTATAATCTTTCCTAACTGTGACACTTCTTCTTCGTAACCTCAGATGTAACCTTTGACTGTTCACGTG
>JAQGAD010002922.1:0-11749 GCA_034696625.1 Isotomurus palustris
AAATAAATGGAAACCATTCTGGTGGGTTGGAAATAAATGGAAAGAATCCTAACGGGTTGGAAATAAATGGAGACAATTCGAAGGGTGTCCTTAAAGGTTTTAAATAATTAAAATAATCCTCGTGGGTTGAAAATAAATGGAAACCATTCTGGTGGGTTGGAAATAAATGGAAAGAATCCTAACGGGTTGGAAATAAATGGAGACAATTCGAAGGGTGTCCTTAAAGGTTTTAAATAATTAAAATAATCCTCGTGGGTTGAAAATAAATGGAAACCATTATGGTGGGTTGGAAATAAATGGAAAAAATCCTTACGGGTTGGAAATAAATAGAGACAAGAACAAAGGGTTTCGCTAAAGGTTTTAAACCATTCCCGACGGTTAAAAGCAATCCACATTGGTTGGAAACATTCCTTACGGGTAAGAAGCATTCCTTATGGGTGGGAAACAATCCTTACGGATGAGAAACAATCCTTACGGGTGAGAAACAATCCTTACGGGTGGGAAACAATCCTTACGGGTGGGAAACAATCCTTACGGGTGGGAAACAATCCTTACGGTTTGGAAACAATCCTAAAGGGTTGAAAGTAAAGGGAAACAATCCAACAAGCCAGTAAATTATCTGGGTTGGAAACAATCCACACCGGGTTGGGAAAAATCCGCACAAGTTTTAAACTACCCCTGCGTGTTAAATACAATCTCAACGACTTGTACAAACATTTTACGGATTTAATACAATCTTCATGGATCGGAAACAGAAAACAATTGTTGGGAACAAGTCCAAGGGGTTGGAAATAGCCCCATGGCTTAGAAGCAATCCTCACGGGTTAGAAACAATCCCAAAGAGATTGGAATTAATCCTCAGATAGTTGGATTGGAAACACTTCGTACGAGATAGAAACAATGTCTGAGGGTTGGAATTCATTCTTTTGGGTTGGAAAAAATTCCCCGGTTTGAAAGAAATCCTAGGAACTGTTTACGAATGTTGGAAAACAATCAATCTCCAAGAAAATAATATACTGGTTGGAATGAAACCCATAAGAGGAAGTAAACCCTTTGTGTCAATATTATCCCCATGAAATTGAAATCATCCTCACAGTTCAACACGTATCTCCAAAGGAAGAAACCAATCCCCATGCCTACAAAACCATCGCCACGAGTTAGACACAATCCATAGAGGTTGGAAACTATCCCTCTTGTTGGGAAGTTATCCCAAAGGTTGCAGACAGTCCCTATGGTTAGGTAAAAATCCCTACGGTATTTTTTCACCCAACTCTAACCACTGGCATTTATGATGCCTTTTTAGTAGTGTATCCGATAGATTTATTACATTTTTTAATAAACTCATAACTGATATGCCTGCTCCACGGGAATCGATGGGTAGTAATACTTCTTATGTAAGTGTGAAGATAGCGAGGAATGTTGGATGTGTGCGGGTATGTGTCGTTAATTTTTAGTGTATAAATGTGTGCGAAAATTACCTGGGCTTTCAGAGGCTGCCTGATGTAGGTTTGATTTTTAGGAGCAATTTAGTGCGTTTCCATGAAATGCTACTAGGGGTGCGCACTAATGAATCTAATCTGAAAAAGCTTTGTGAAAGAGTCGAATTAAAATTTTGACTAAATTTAATGTACTTCTTTCTTTCCTAGCTGTTAAGGATACAAGGGTAATTACGTAATTGCAATTGCCTTGCGATAGGAGCACAGGGAATTTAAGAAACATATGCAAGGATTTACAACCCGAATTGAATAAATATTAAATATTTACTAGAAAAATAAAACTTAAATAGAATATGAACCTGCCAAACAGAGTATGTATGTTTATTAATTATTTTTTGTAATTTCGAAATTTTCCTCCAGTTGAAACTACTACAACGGGCACACCGACTAAAGAATTTCAGTGATATATTAATCATACAATGTACAGGGATATTCAGCGTAAGGTCCACATTTTTAAAAGTCAATATATCCTGACTCTGAGCGTTTGCGCGTGCCATTTTAAGTTGTTTACAAAGCTCATTATTTCAGAATTCATTTGCACTTTTCAAAATTTCCAAATCGCGGAGGATAGGGGTAGTTCTTTGGACTTAAAGTGGAGGTTTTTTGTCAAAATATAGTTGACCGACAGTCTTTATGTTACCATGCACATTTCAATGCATATGCTGAAGTGTAATTGATGACATCTTCTATTAATTGCATCGTTTAAGTCTTGTAATTACACTTATCGAAAAGTTGACATTACATTTGAAATCTTGAAAAGTTTGTGCATGCGATAAAACAAAACGTAAAAAAATTGGTGCAAGGACATTCCTCCTTCGGTGACCAACTCAACTGTTCCCCAATATCCTCACTCTAATAAATAAATATTATACTGCACATCAATTTAATATGCACAATTATCTAACCTGTGGTTCAATAGGAATAAAAAAACATCAATTTTTGTGTTGAACATAACGACCGTGTGTGATTGTGCCGAAGACATTGATTAAGGTATGCAGTGATCATCAGTGAGGTTCGCTCACACTTCCACTCACACTTTCACGCCGACACTTCCAGCCTTCCAGTGACCAGACCTTTAGGACGCGCACATTGTGGGCGGCCTGAGAAGCCTACAAGACCTATCCGTCTTCAGACCAATCCGTTGCGCGACTCGATCGTGAGGTGTAGGAACGTCAAGTGAGGGTAACGTAGCTTTTAGGCAATAATCCATCGCTTAGCTCCATAGGAACATCTCATGTGTCATATATGCTATCCGCTATGCTTATTCAGGTCAAAATTCTCAACCTCACTTTTACCCTTTTCACCCGTGCACGTGCAATTTTCGTGAATTTAAATTCCAATGAATATCCCAAAAACATCATTTTAATTGCGTCAAATCTGTAGTCGACGTGGTCACACTGGTACTGTGCAATCCCTTCCTCGCTAGGTTTCTAAAAAGTATGCAGGCTTTGGAATTCACTCCCGTATACGACCTGCAAAAGTTTATGCTCCCTCAAGAAGGGTTTAAGTAGATGAATCTTAATCCAAATAAACCATCCAATTCTTAACGACGGGGACTTGATTTAAACTTCATACTCTTTCTTAACTCATTATTACAACCGATTTTCATTTATAACTTGATCTGGATTTGCTGGTAGACCAGATTTGTTCCTTTTTGGGATGTTGGGAGCTCTCCTCGTGTGGACGTACATGTGGTTAGAGTTATGAGGAGGTTCTATTTCTTCAATGCCATTCGCCTGATACTCCTGATGTCGCTTGCAGTGCCTGCAGAGTCCGCAACATTTCCGTACGGGATATCCAATCCCACCAAGAAAGTCCATAGCGCCTAAAAAGTATAACTCTCGCAATGTCGCAAATTACACAACGAAACAATTTTTATGGCTGCGGGTGAATTAATCTGACCTTTGATTCGAGAATGATTAGCTTCCAAGCAAGTCTGTGTCTCTGCATCCCAGATGAGGAAAAAAAAGAGGATAACCGGATGGAGGGAAGGCAGCATGAAAATTACCAAATTAATCATTGAATTGTATTCTATGATGTATGTGGAATAGAAGGCAAAAAATAACTCGATCGTCCAACGGGATCCCATTAGGAGGAAAAGTTTGAAATGCATCCGAAACCTAGAGAAACAAAGAAGCGGCAATTACGAGTCGTTGAGGAGTCGAGTAATCAAAGATTGCATCGCAATAGGTGCAGATTTACGTATTTCTCTGGGTCTTGATTCCACTGGAATTTTGAGCTTTCCACAATTTCATGGCTGTTGCCATGAACAGCAAGAAGTTTAAAATGGGGATGCTTAAGCCTACAACATACGGTAGGTAGTCTAGGTAATCCAAAACTATTGAAGACAACACGTTGGGGCCGATGAAACGTTTGGTGAACGTATAAGCGATTGATGCTGCTGGTAATGTAAAACAGAAAGTAACATAGCCCCAAAGCCGCTTTGTACTTTTCTTTCCCGGTCGAAGAAACCTAAACAAATCAACTGTTGAATGATTGAAAACAGATTTAAACGTGCGAGTGTTTTACGTGATGTTGAACCACGCGTCGAAGCACAAGACACTCATCCAAGAGAGGGCGTGCATGTAACTACAGTTCATCCCTATATCTACAAACAATAATAATTACAGAAAAGGTAGTAATGAGTAAGTAAGGGTGCAGAAACCAATTATAAAGCGCGTGATAGGTTCATCAATGCCAGTGATGAATAGATTGCATAGGATTAGGAAGTTGAAGAGGATGGAGGAGACGGAGTAGCCGACGATGGAGCAGCGGAGGACGAGATCCTTGTCCTTTCGAAGAATGTACACCACAGCGATCGCCACGTAGAATAATTGCAAGAGAATTGGGAGAAATAGCGTAAAAGTTAGCACCAACCACATCCACCATTTCCAACCAGTAAACACCCATACTCCACTTCCATACTCCACTTTACAGGCCCTAATGGTCACTGCGTCGTGAAATACACTGAAAGGTAATTATTGCGACAAACATGTGAACAAAACAGCAAGAGGAGGACCCGTAACTAAGGGTTAATGATAACCTTTTAATGCAAAACCCACTCTGACTAAGCAGAGCTCCCCGAAAAACGAGCAACCCTTCCAAAAAAAATAGTTCCTTCGTGAGATGTCTGTACTCGACACTGACGTCTTCGTAACCATAAAGACAGTCCAGATTTCCACCGTTTTCTACTGTCATCAATCTAACCAAGGCAATGGCAGATTGATTTTTAGGCAGTGAAATCAAGGGAAATGGAAACGGATATTTGGGAGGCTTGACGAGGCAGGAGCAGGCAGGAAGACTGATGATATCTTCTTCTTTCGTATTAACTAAGTTTTTTGGAAATGGAGCAGCTTCCTTTCGCGAACAGACGTAAGCGATAACAGTTTCTTTTGCTTCGGAAGCCTCACAATTGTCACTAAGAGGGATATTCCCTCCAGCAATTCCGTTGACCCCGTCTAGACAAAAGTTATCCTCTATGTAAAATGCGATCTGTCCGTCTCCCTTTACCCCTGGGAAAATGAGACGGCCGTTCCTCAGTAACATCAACCTGCAATCCTCTTTCTTTAATCCCATTATCATATTTCATGACGAGGACAAGGAACACAGAAACTTACGCAGTATCACTGAAGCGGAGTAGAGAGCAACTTCCCTTTGGAACCGGCTGTCCATCAATTCCCATAATGTACGGAGTGTAACTCGTCTGATAGAAATAAGATTCGTTGAAAATTCCTCGTACGATTGTGGATGTCCAGGGATTCCAGGAGTCGTTCCTCAGGGATGGCGACGAGCAGAAGCCCAGGAATGATTCGTTGGAGGAAGATGGGAGCGATTGAAGGATACTTTGGTGACCACCACAGCAACGTCGAATGCAGGGGTGTTGTAGACTGCATTTCCTTTTGCACGTTTTGATAGCGAGGCGAGTTTTATTCGTCGTTCTGTTGGAAAATCGCAGCTTGGATGATTCAAGGACGTGGAAATCGCCAGTTGGAGAGTTTAACCTGCTTGAAATGCAGAAGTGGCCTGGAGTGTAAATGTGTCCGTCTGGAGCCAAAAATTTGTCCCTAGAAAATGCGACTTCATTGAAGGTTTCCTTCCTTCCAATGCTAACAGGCTTTAAAGCCTTATTATCTGTCAGGTCCATGTCTAAGTATCTCGGTTGTTTGCCGTCACACTTAAGTCCGCCCAAAATATTCCTCAGTCTGCAAAAGAAATCGCCCAGCAGTCAGTAAATTATCCAAACAGAAATGCCCATGACATTGTTAAAAGGTACTTACTCTACTTCGACGTGGTCTGATTTAGTTGACATCGCAGGAAAAAGCTGCTTGGGAAGAACGACGACCACTGACTCGTCATTTTTGCAGAAATCCATGGATGTTTCCATAGAAGCCCTAGAGAAGCTTTTTGCGATTGCACTTCCATCCGACTGACAGCATCTCGGAAGAACGTAAGGGTAGCGTTCAGACGCATTTGCATTGCGCAAAAGATTGGGAGTGAAGAACCAGAGTAGGCTGGATTTTTTTAGGGTATTCCAAGTACAAGTCGGAAAAGCCATTTCCGGATCTGATGTTGATGGGATGAGTGAAAAGTAGGTACGTGAGCACCATGCTATTGAACTGTTTTCAATCTCCGACAAGGGTTAAGTAAAGAATCTTTTACGATTTTACAGCAGGATAAATGGCGTTCCAAGCCAAAACCGCATCCTTTTGATTGAGGTATCTTCTTCAATATTTGGTTAGTTTATCGTAATCTCCAGAAGTGGAAAATGACAAGTAAATTAGTTCTACACTCATTATTTGTTCTCTTCCAGGACGTAATTAAACTGATATGAAGATCATTATGGACATAAATGTCACTGGAGAAAAATGAACTTTCAGGGAGGTTTTGGGCTAACTAACCAGAAGATAAAAAACTTCATCACAAACAGTCTCTTTAGCCCAGACAATTTCTAATGACTACACTTGAAAATTCTTATCGATAATAAAATTATCTTACATAACTAGACAGCTAGAAGCAAAGCAGCCTTTCGGGTTGCACAAATTTTAATAATTTTACAAATAGAGAGTGAATGGTTTAAGGTGACAGTTAAAATCGGTTAATTGAAAGAGAAAAACTAATCTTAATAAAACGGTTTTGACTGGTTACTTACTGGGCCGATTGTTTAAAACAAATCGCAAACTAATCTTATACGCCACAATAGACTGGGCTAAAAGGGTGTGCAAAGTCGTCGACCTAATTACAGACGGTAGAAACGAAATACGTTTCCTCCCAAGAGGGTCTCAGTTTTGAAACTTATAGATTGCCAGCACGAGATAGGAGATTCGAAAAGTAAACCACATGACCACATCCTGTTATATTTAAGTTGTACACGAAACTTCTGATGGCTCTTCTTCTTTCTCTGTATCAACGGGAAATTAACAAACAAATTAATCACATTTGAATTAATTTACTCTGCTTTATGAAGTAATTAACTTTGGATAAAACTTACCGAGTTGTATATTTCTCAAATTGCGTTTATGGCAAATCAGGATTAAGCAACACGTGCTCTCTATTCTCCTAAACAGTAAACAGTATGTTTTAAATTTGATATGCCCTAACTAAGCTTGTGATATTCACAAGAATGCAACGCCTATCGTCAAAACATCAACTGCTGTATGGAAATTTCGGCTGAGGAACAAAACTATCCAGAGGTTGAAAAGAATGAACAACCCTTCTTTGGTGCTAATGGCTGAACTAGGTTTGTAAAAAGAACTTTTTATAAAAAACAGATTGACAATTCGAGTTGTTGTCATGTTGAAATTCCGTTTAATTTTTATCGAACACAATTTGAAAACGCTTTCGTAAGTTATGCGAAAATTAAAAATTAATACAAACCCAACAACGAGTCTCCACACACTGAGAACTCACTCTCTTTTTGTCTTTTTCGGGCAATGAGGTGGCGTCTGAGTGAATTTAAATCTGAAAGAAAACCAGAACAGGACAATTATTTAATTATGTAATTAATTATGAAGGTATTTATATAGTGATTGATGAGAATTTGAGAATACGGGAACTTGACACTGGTAAAAATCAGTTGGAGGTCAAATGTTCAGTAAACAAAAATCAATTAGAAGTGATTTGTTGATTTATTCCCTTTACTTAACGTGCTTTAGTCATTTAGTACATATTAGACTAGACTTCCATGAGTAGCACTGACATAAATTGAATACAAATTTCAGCTCCTAAAAAAGTCATTATTTTTCAGGCACTAATCATTTCTAAAACTAATCAACAATAAAAATATCCGTCGTCCCTTTTATCCAATAGAAAATATAAATCTTTTTCCTGAAACCCCCTTCTGATAACTTGCAAGTTCCCGAATTCGGCAACATATACCAACGCTCACTACACGAACAAATAACTGAGTTTTCGAAGAATTAGGTTTCATGGTCTATGACTCTGCGTCGGGTACCATAGATATCATAGTCATTATTTCATAGGTACTGGATTTCGTCACCGTAGTAATATAGCTTTAGCATCATAGGTTAAAAATTTCTATCGCCTCTTTTATTTCATAGCACAATTTTACATAGGTTTACAATGCATAGCTTTAGTCAGGAAAATGCCACTTCAAAAATGAAACTTCATATTCAAAAAACTAATATTGCAGACAATATTCTTAAAGCACTCTTCTATTGTGGTGGTTAGGAAGTCTTTCACAACATGTTCGTTGTAGATCTACTCCATTTCGCCTTTTTCTAATGTTCCTTAATTCTACATGTCTACGGTTATAATGAAAATGCATTGTTTCTCGGTTCTATCAATTGCTGACTCCGTTATCTCCATGAATTCTTACAATATGCCGTCCAATTATTTAGATTTTATACCGTCCTTGGCTATGGAAATTATTGGATAAAAGTAGCAATGTCCAGGTAGGATTTTGTCTCTTTCTGTTCTTTGTTTCTATTTATTTCCAAAACTATCTTTATCTTCTTTGTTGTACTTTGTTGGGTCCTATCCAGTACATACAATAATTTCTATAGCTACGAAAGTCGTTTGAACTTGAGGTATCAATTGTCTTTCTTGAAAAATGCAAACCGAGTCTGAGGCTCTACAAACAGTGCAAAAGAAAGATTAGTGTAATCCAGCAGTTCTTTAAACAATTATTTCTATATATTTGGCATTGAGAAGTAGGAATGCATAAAATTACGAGCTCGCACATTTAATTTTCACAATGTTCATTTATTTGACACTTTGTATACAGCTGATCTTGCAGACCAAACATCAAATCAAACTCCGGCTTCATAAAATTTTATTTATTTAACAGTTTAACAGTATTTGTATAGTAAGTAGGACAGTGAAAAGAATATAAATTAGGGCATAAGGAAGAAGGCTCAGTTGCAGGAGTTTGAAGTCCGGAGTGGGTTAGTCCATCCGCTAACCAAAAATAGACCAAAACCAATTTCTCGTGGGCTCTGGTGCAGGTGGAGGTGAATAAGCGACCTGCAAAAATATAAAAAGTATCATTTCAATTGTAACTCCCTGTGATAAGTTCCCATTCTATTCGCAACTGTGGGGAGATGAAGACGAATTGACTTAGTAAGGTATTTAATAAAAAAATCTTCAGTAAATATTTTGGCGTAGTGCATGAGTTTGTCGTAATTCTCTTTGATATTTTACTTTATTCTCTAAATCTCTAATTTTAATTATTTGAGAGGTTTAATCGTTTAATTAAATGCTTCGTAAATTGTTGGGAACAGTTAAATGCGCAATACAACGGTGGAAAATTTGAGATTTATTTGTACTTACGACGACGACAGTTCGAGAACGGGTGTTGACGGTCCCTCGTTTAAAGAAATCGTTCTCTTCATGTCGGTCCGTAGCCATGCCTGTTGCAAGATGACAAGTGGCAAGCAGAAGTAGAATGCACAAGACCCCGCAGTGAAATTTCAGATTCATTTTGACTCAGGGAATGAGGATTTACTTCGTGTTAACACGACGCTTTTCTTCTAAAGAATGAAAGCTACTTTGTGAATTCAGTTTAATCTGAAATGAATGATGACTTGGTTTAATTTCTTGGTGATTTTCTTCGAATATATCAATAAATGCGCACTTGCAGATTACAACCCTAATACTGCTGTAAACTAAATGAATGAAAGACTTGATCACACCATAAGTTCATGCCATACAATATAACGACGAATGCCGAATGTTGTATACTACCACACTATCACAAGCAGATATGTCCTTAGTATAGCCTTTACACAGTGCATTAAAATGGTTGATTTAACGTCAAGCCAGAAGAATAAAATATCTTCATGACAATTTACAACAATGCCTCTTGAGGGTCTAAACGTACCAGTTAGAATAAAGTGTTTCTGAGAGCAGTTGAGTAATCCAAGCAATCCAATTCTTATTATCAAGCCCACTAATTTAATCATAATCAGCCAGAGATCCTAAATTCCTTACCACCAGGTCTCTAAAACTTTCCTCTGCTATCGTCGATGAAACTCTTTGCTACTAAATGGTCTATTTTTATACGATAACTGACATGCGCTTCACCCGGCTTTGATCATCAATCAGTGATGATTCATCATTCCTTATGAAACGCACAATGAACTAACTTTTTCTTACCTCTTTCTTTCCTAAGGTTTAATTACATGCACATGCAGTAAGCCCAGCAGCTGCCTGGAGGACCAGAAGCAATGCACAACATTCTAAGGAAAATTCCACAACAGTACCATCAACTGTAGAACATAAATATCATCCACCGTTCGTTTATCCACGACTACGCCCCCGCACGGGAAGTACACTTGTAGATAACCACAAAATTTCGAATTAATTTCAACTCCATATTTTTGATCTTCGATAGAACTTTGTGGTTCATATTTTGTTAAATTGGAGAAACGTCTAAAGCTTTATAAAACAATGTGACGATGAGACATTGTTTATTTCACTTTAGGATCTGTGATCTTTTCGCTTAAAGCATACGATTGAAATAATTTTAACAACAAATATATACAATTTACCCTCTTTTCTTGTTTCAGCATAAGTTGTACATAATCCTTTGTGTTAATCTGATCTTGCTATTAATTATTAAAATGCGCTTTAAATTACAAACAGCTGTGTAAATTCATTTTGATCTGCATAGAATAAAAAACAGAATTTGTGTATAACCGTGCCCGTTTACCTTTTATAATAAGCTCCTAATTCGAAAGCTCCTCCTGGCTTTCCTAATAGCAACATTCACTTACTAGCAATAACTTTGTGAATCTTGCCATGTGAAAGTCAACAGGGCAATGTCTTATCTACTGATTTTCTAGGAAATAGTCTGAGACGTAGTAACTCACAAAGAAGAGCAGCTTTTACTATCCACGCCAATACTATTAAGTTGTGATCGTTATTACTGAAATCCCAATCTGTATGATATGATTCCCAATTCAGCAATAAGTAATTAACTCTCCGTGGATCTCCTCAGAAGTATTAGATTATTTTCCTGTTGACCTCACTCACCTGCTAATTTCAATAACCTAATTAGAGTGTCTAATTAGCATGGCCGAGTGATCTCATTCATTTTTGGCTTACTAGAGCACAAAGTCACTAATGCATATGAATATTGAACACATGAGTCTTTCAGTTGTAATTGTGTTTATTTAATTTGGCTCGAATGTTTTATCAAAGAAATTGTGCAGACTTGTCCTAAATTTCAACAAAACTCTCCAAATTGAAGTTCAACATGACAAGTCAATAAACAATAAGTTAGCCCAAAAACAACATTTTAAAAACTCCAGTGAAGATTCTATTCAGGTAATTATTAATACTGTTCACATTGACTGCCTGTAATCCACGTGAATTTATTTATTTCAAACTACTGAAGCGCTCGAACACAGATTTTTTTTAAATATCTACAAGTTGAGAGAGACTAATACTTCTGCACATTTCAAAATAAACCAAGTAGTTTACTTTTTACTTTTATTTATTTCGTTCTAATAAATACGTAATGTGAACTTTGCTCAGTACTTTTCCTCACATTCATTTTAATTTAATTGTGAGTACATCCATTCAGTTAAGTAATAAAATAAGTTTGATAACATTAGTTTTTCGTGGAAAAACAGACTTCATACAAAATATTCGTAGAATAAGTAATAGCTAAGAGGAGATGATTAAGCATTTCACTCGCCAAAGCGTCACCCGAGATTTACTCCGTAAATTTCTATAGCTGCCAACTGATAACAACGAGAAGATATATTCATATACGAACTTGTCTGCGTGTA
>JAQGAD010002923.1:0-11746 GCA_034696625.1 Isotomurus palustris
TATCAACAAAAAAATCACCGACAAAACGGTACCTGGGTTTTTTCAATATTCGAATGGGGTCTACTGAATAATGGGCTCGAAATATAGTACACATTTTTAATTGCACTTGGCACCATCCCTAGCATTGGTAGCATAATCGAGCATATAATTGGGGTGAATCAACTTCATGTCAGTTAACCCCAAATATCAGTTGACATCAATTAACCGCCAGGAATGGTGGGTGTTTGAAAAGTTGTTTGTTTCATAAAAATTTCGTAAGAGTCAAATTAATAATTAATTTGATTCACAATGGATTCGAAGGGAATAAAATCCCCATGTTGTTCTCAAAGCCATGAGACGGCTGTAGAAATGTTCCCCACTATGGACAGTGAGTTTGTTGTACACATTCGGAAAAACCAGAGACGTTCACAAGTCAGTTACAAAGTAGTGAATTCATTTTTCAAGCAAAAACTTGTTCCTAATAAAACTGAGCGGTCACACCCGGTTTGCTCGGCTTGTGTGAAGTACGTCGAAACCTTGTTGGAAGGTTCAAGCGGTCACTCTACCACCTCAAACTACACGAGTGACAGTACACATAAAAGGGATCATGCAGACAGCAGTGATGAATCATCTAGTGGAGGTCACACATCCTGCGATGTTAACCGAAGTAAGTGAGCTGCGAATGTTACGTTTTTGCTAACTGTAATTAGAGTCTAATAATTATTGTTATTACTACGCAGGAGCTACACACTCCTTTGATGAGATAAAGAATCAAATAAAAAATTTTAGTTTAGACCAAATGATTCAAATCGTAAAGGTTATCGGCGACAGACTTTCCCACGAATGCAACAATTTCGCCAGAAAGGAAACAAACTACGATCGAATGAGCAAAATCCGTAACAGTACTTACGAAGACTTCTGGCGCAGTGATTGTGGGCCTTTATTAAAGCAACTGCTGGAAGTCGTCGTGTTCAAAAATGAAACATGGTAATTTCAAATTACTTCATACTTATTTCACATTATTGGTGCTTAATTACAAATATTGTACAGGAGATTCAGCCAAGAAGAAACGCAGCGAAAAATACGGTTGATGGTGAAAGCAGTGGAAAATATCTACAGTTGCTTCAATCCCAACTACGTGTCGTCTCTGGGATTAGCAGAGAACTTGGTCACGCATCTCTACCCTGGCTCCAAGACAGTCTGCAACATAATGGGAAAGATTTCCGCGTGTGGAAGTTACTGGACTGTGCAAAAAACCTTGAGGGACTTATCTGCCTGTAAGCCCAGGTTTCCAGCCGGTGACATCATCGTCGTTTACGATAATAATCAGGTGATAGGAAAGCAGTATGGAGTTTCCTTCTTGGGGAATCTCCCTTCATCCACAATGACAGGCATTACAGTTGTGAAACCAACCACTCAACTATCTATTCAGAGTAGAATTGCTACCAGCAATATATTACCAAGACAGTTCCCACCATTTCTTCTCCAAAAATACTCAAAGTTTTCCGATGAAATCACTAACACGCACAGATTGTACAGGGCACAGTTCATACGAGAAAGACTTGGAATCCTTAAGCCGAGTTTTGCAAGAGTCCAAAATGCGTGGATTGACAACATAGACAAGGAAGTGCACACAAATACAGAAGAAAAGGATGTATTAAACACATTAAGGTATGACCGAGTGCCCTCGGGAATCGGGGAGTGCAGTCTTTCGGACCAAGAATGCCTGCTACTGAACCCTAATTCAGAAGAGAGCATTTTGAAAGTTCTGACTCACGTACAGAATCAAAGCAGAATCAGTGATCCAGACAGAAAATGGTAATGTCATACATTCACCAAGAAAGCGGTAATTGTATTGTTGATTGATGTTTATTATTTTGATTTCAAAAAATACGCAGGTTTACGCTTGTGCAAGACGGATTACCACATCGTATAGCCTATTCTTTAATTAAACGGTACAAAGTCTGCCACATTTGCAGCAAGGAAACCGCCGATATGGATCAGCACTTCCTTGAAAAGCATGGGAATCATGATGCAACAGACAATTCTGATAGCAAATTCAAAGATATATTTCTAAGAGCCGGAAACGGCCATTACGAAATAAATATTGTACGGTCAATAATGTCCAATTTTTTCACTATCTACGTGGAGGACATAGCAAGAATGCTAGGATTCAAGACGCCCAAATCTTTGGAGTACTGTCGCTCTGCTGCGGACCATCATAAGTCCTGGCAGATATTACAGGTCAGCTGGAATTTCATTACTTCATTATTTGGTTTGATTTCGAACTCAGTAATACTTATAATTCAAAAATACAGATTTTGTTTGAAAGCCTCGCCGATGAACTGCTGACGGTATTTATAAAGCAGCAAAGGTCGATTTCGGACGTTACCGTCGAAAAATATTTACTTTGGTGTGAAAAAACAGGCTTTGAGAATAGAAACTACAGCCTTGCCTTTGACTTCGTGTTTGGAGTCCTTCACCCATTGTTTCTTTTCCGTGCGGGAATTAGACAATGCAATAATATGGTATATTGTTTTTATAAGTATTTATTATTATTTGATTGAGTAATACAATAATTCTTGATAATATTTAATATCAGGTATCCTTAATGGCAAGGGAAAAAGCGGCAGCTATATTTTATGCATTTAATCATCCCCGGTACAGGGAAATAAACGCAACAGATATTTTCTTACTACACCAAGCACCAGAAGAAGTCAAGTATGTGGTTCAAGTAGAATCAGTGGTACGGCCTGGAGGAAACGTAGGCGAAGGTTTGGACTTTATTCAAGAATACAGGAATAAAATGTTAAAGCAAATAATTCCTTGGGAAGGAGTTCCTACTGAAGCGCAATGGAAACGATCAAGCGTTCTACTTCAATACATGGACGAAGTAAGACCATTTACATTATTATTTCTTAGTTTTTTTAACTTTTTTTGTAGCTGTTTGTCCACTGCTGATTGCTTTGTTACGGCCATCCGTAATATGCACTTTGCAATACCAGTCAGGCATCGCTTCAACCACCTTATCAGTAACTCCAGGAAAGCCTAGGCAGTCTGCATGAACAAGACGTTCACAGAATTTTCCTTCAGCGTCTTGATATCCACACGCTAGAATTTGTGTAGGAATAGTCCTTGTAACGTTCCCTGCGTTGTCGTACAAAGAAATGTCATTCTCCTCCTGCTCGCAAATATAGCAGCATTTCCGTGGCCGACGCGGTTTCCCTTTCTCACCACTTTGCGGTGTTTCTAGGGCCTACAATTTGTGCCACAACGTTTTTAAGTTAGAGAATACTTTCCTGCACTTAATTTATCAAAAACATTTGTAGAATATCATCAATACTTTCGAGAAACCAGCAGGAGTTGTTGGTGCATTTATGGTGTTTTTTATGCCTTTCGTAACCGCATTTTCCACAATGTCTTCAAGTGAACGTAGTTTTTTAGGTGAACACTTGTCAGTAAAAGCAGTGAAATCTCTTCCATTTAGAAAAGTGTACGGTTGAAGGCGGTGCTTGCTCACGTACTCGGCTTTTAAATAAACCTTGGCCCCAGTTGTAATAGCTAGCTCTTGAGCCTGTGAATTAAAAAGAGTTTATACTTTTAATGCAGATAAAACTAAAGACACTACAGCAGCTGCAAATTAACCCTGAACCACTCGGAGAAAGCAGACACATGTCTTTTAGCAGAGAGATCTTCGAAGCCCGCAAAATATTTCGAGCTCTGAATATTTTGGGGAATGCTGAAGCTCCTTTCACCACATTGACCAAGAAGAAATCTTTGCTCAATATTACATTTGAGAATTTCTTACACCAAGCAGAATCAAACAGGAAGAAATACTACACAGCGATGAGCGAGGGAAAGGAATGCAAATTATTGCTGTGTACAGCCGAAGAAATTGAAGCTCCCGTGGACATTACTGCTTTTAGAAAGTCACTTAAGCAGAAAGTCCTAACTCTCCCAAGCTCACTCGTAGCAATATATACCAAAGAAATGAGAAGCAAAATGGTACTCGATGATTTAATTGAATTAAGTAAAGCTGTTGACGAGGAGCTCAGGGAAGTTGAGGCTCGGGAATATATGGCTACGCTAAGCTTAGGATACCCGGAGAATTAAACTTACTTTCTTTTGTAAAGTAGATCCACGATCAGTAGCTAGGCGAGTTCTCTTTTTATCGTCTTGAACATAGGCGAATGTTTTAGCTGCTTGCTCATCTCGAATTCTGTAAGGAAATATTTTGCTTATCATACTAGGTCAGGGTTTGTAATTAAAATGATAATAAAGTTATCAAATCCTCACATTTGCCTTTTCGACTTCTCCTTATCAGTGGCACCTGAGTCGCCTTCAGCACTCATGAATGCCTCGCCTTTCCAGAAGAAAGCTTTACTTTTTTCTTATGGACTAAGTTCTTCCCGGAAGTAGATGCACCTGTGACGTATTCGGCATTGTCACTCTCCTGAGTTTGTGGAATGTCTGACTCCTGTCTTTCGTCATTACTGTCCCCAGACGAAACCTGGCGTTTTCGAAAGTCGTCTACTCCTCCCACGAGTTGAATTGTTGGAGTTTCAGTAGTATTTTCACTACTTTCATCCTGAGATTCCTCCTGTTTGTCCTCTTGTTCCAAATTTTTAGATGATCCGAGCTTTTTCTTCATAGACTGAAATAACTTGGAAGGGGACAATTTTTTTTTGAGGAAGACGAAGGTGAGTCCTCCATGTCAACGAATTTAAATTACTTTCACTTGTTTCTGTGCTTTGGTATTTTTTAGATCAAATGATGGAGGAATATACGGATAGTGGTTTAAACAGTACTAAGAGGATTTAACAGATTGAAGAAGATCAGCCAGAGAAAACAGTAGATGAAGTCACCAGATTCGGAAACTCGATCTTCCTATGACGCATAAGAAGCCATTGGGAAGATGACCATAACTCGAGCAAATCAACTCATTCTGTCATTACAAGTTCGAGAGACTGCACATGGACCTTTGTGTTATACATAAAACCAATGGCGAGAACAGCGAATCTTAGGAAGACCACTGACCCTGCTCCATTTGGTCAAACTCAAGCGCAAAATTCTGTCGCGTCAGAGAGTGCAAGTAATAAACAGGTAGCTCCGGTTCCTAAGCAAAAGGTAGTGAAGAAGAAGACAAAGGAGACAAGAAAGTCCGGAAAATGGAATGGTAAGTCCAATGTATTACAACTGTAAGCTTGTTACATGTATACATACATATACTCAGTTGCTCTGTATATGCATATACATCTCACAAGCCACACACACGTCCTTAGTTAGTGTAAAATCTTTGTTTACTACGCTTCCCCTATTTGCAGATGGTGGTGGGTGGTTTTGCTGCATATTGAGCATCTTCTTGCCTGGAGGAGTCATCGTGGCAATATGGAAATTTCTATGGGCCCACTTCAGCTTCAAGACGAGTATGAAGATTGTATTGTGGTTTGGTTGTTCCTGTGGGGGAGTGATATCGTACTTGCAATACCAGTACTCCATTGGCTGGATAAACTCAATTCTGTGTGGATGTACTATTGGAATCGTGTTCACTATCCTCATGTACTTCTGTCGCAGAATGAGGTACTCAACTGAATCTTTAATGGACTACTGAGTTATATGGCAATAATTCTGATATGATTATTGTTTGATTTTTCTTTCGTAAGGTGTATTGTGACACTGTGTATTCCTGGTATCGGCTCTTATTTTGGAAAAGGAGTCACAGCAGCATTCGTATCGTGGCTAATCCTAGGAAATCCAATTGCTAACACGGTTGAAAATATTAACCAGCTATCTAAAACGGTCGTTTGTTCTGGTAAAATAGTCACAGCGCAGGCTGAACTGTTACGAATCGAATGGCTAGAGACTCAGAAAAAAATTGCTGCTTACTGGGTTACATACCTGGACCAAATACTGCTTCCAATTAACACAACGGTCACATTTATTGACTCTCAATTAAAATTACATGATGACGCTTTACTAGAGCTTAAGAAGTCTATTATTTGGGCGAAAGGGAAGTGCGACTTAGATGTGTCTCAGGCCATGAGCACTTGCTCTAGCAAAGTAACTGAAGTGTATGACCACTGTTATACAGCTTTTGGTCGCCTGCCATTAATTGGAGATGCATGTAAACCATTACAATGGTCCTCGACTATTTGTGATGGAATCCGTAGAATCGACATTTGTTTGATTTTCGATCCAGCCACAGAAGTTGTAAATCGATTGCCTGCTTTAAGGCAAGAAATGAGAATCGTATTCTCTGGCTTAGAAGTTAAAATTAATCAAACCCGCTCCATGACTTTGGCTAGTAATGTGGAACAGAATTTAATTGAATTCAAAGCTTCAATGCATAACGAAGTTGCTTTGGTTCAAACCGTTAATGAAGTTCTCACAATCACCCATCATGTGCTTGGAGGAATTTCATTTATTTGTTTACCTTTCGCTGCTAACCTTTTTCTTAGGAGTTACCTTTTGAGCGTTAAGCATTCACGGGACGCTGAAAGCTTCTCATGTTGTGGCTCGTGTAAAGAAGGGAAAAGGAAAAGCTTCTGTTTGACTGTAAATGTCATATTTTGGGTATTCGAATTGGGTTTAAACATTGGTGTGTTTGCAGTCGAGTATGGGGTATACTGGTTTGTGACAAAAATACAGGAAAATCATGACCTGCAGTACAAGTTCGAAGGTTCCAACAACTTCTCAAACACCCTGGTTGGGGACAATTCATTAACTGACGGATTGAGAAAGATTTTTCCCAACCTGGACCTGCACCATGAATTTAACTTCACAGTAAATCCATCCGAATGCCTTCCAGATACAATTCCTGTGTCTGATGTATCAGTTTATTACACTACAGCAGGTTTACACCTAATGCTCTTGCTTCTAACGCTTCTTGGTACATGGGTCATGAAATTTCGTCCCAAAATTGTAGACTACTTTTACTTCGAGTAAATCCCACAACATTTTCCTCGAAATCAGAATCCTATCTTTAGACCAGCATGATACAACAATACCAGAGAAAAGAGTTTGCTTACTATATTTATTGATTAAGAAAACAATTTAAAATAATGAATAGTGTTGCAGATTAGGTAGTTTTGCCATCGAATACTGTGTTATTCACTTTTAAATAAAATATTGGTGTAGTTTTGCATGGAATACTAATGTGATTGCGAAAGAAGAGGACGAAACAAGATCAAATACGAAAAATTGCAGTTTAAATACTTTTTAGGAATGTTGTTTTATATTAGTATTTACACGGTTACACATACTGTATTAGTAACAGTGTTATTCATATAAATGAACTCAGTTTCTTAATAAAACAATAATAATTCCCGAGTTCATGTCAAAAAACTTCGTATGTGTAAAACCACTTTGCATCTCAATCCAAATGAAGTGATTTCATGGGGTGCATTAATGCACCCCTTAGGTGATAACTTCCAGCCAAAATTGCGTAGAATTTGGAATTTCAGAGGGTGCGTTTATGCACCCCATGGATGGGATAATGCACCCACGGGGTGCTTTAAAGCACTTTTCACGGGGTGCTAAACCGCACCCTCGGGGTGCGTTTCAGATGGCCTACTCCCCAACTGACAATATTTGAACACATTTTTCATACGAAAATTTCTTTTTTTCGAAATTTTGAAATAGCCAAGTTTTAGCACATTCGATATTTAAAAACGAAAATCTTCAAAATTTTTCAAAAATAATTTTGAATAGGCAATTTATGCCACCCACAAAGGCATAAAATGCCGAAAATTTTGGAAAAACCCGTGTAACCTGCGAACGGAATGCCATTGGGAACTAATTTTTTCGGAATTTTCTAAGTTGAATAAAGGTGCATGAGATGGTATACAATTTTTTTCGAAAATGGAGAACCTTGTTCCCAATGTAGTATTGTCAGTTTCGTTAAATATTTTACAGCAGAAAGTAGAGCACTATAAACAACGACGCGTATTTGTATTTCAGGTCAAACCTGTGGAGCTCAAGTTCTCCAAGGAGGAAGAGTGAGGGGAGTGGCATCTCGTCCTCTTTGACAGCCTTTACAACAGGAAAGAGGGGCCATCAACGTTGAAGCTGCAGAAGTTGTTGCTGATGAAGAGAATGGGGAAGCTGCAGGGAACCGTGGAAGGGTTAATAAGCCAGCAGGTCATCATAAGGCGAAGACGCGAGGAGACCGGAATTTAATCCAAACCTTAATGAGCGAGCGCTTGTACGACGACGGACTTCAGTGGAAAAGGATGCAATGGTGCAACAGATTCAGCGTCTCAGACAAGCACGAGCTTAAATAGTATGTGCGCTATGTTCCTAATGCTTGGTGACTTTTGGATATTACTTTGGGGTCATGCAGAGCACTTGCCAATTCACAGAATGTACTACTTCCTGTTGGGGTGTTCCAAGGCTCAATCGAATTAAGGTGAGGTAAAGTTTAATTGAATTGCTTTTCAACTCCTGTGATTTGTGAATCCAAGATAGAATCATCAATTGATTCTCATTGACCCCATTGTACTTTTACTTTCTACTTATGCAATTAAAATTGGTGATGTAGTGTTGGAACTACAGTACTTTAGGTATTTGTTTGCATTCTTAGATGCCCGAAGTTCAAATTCACCCCGCAATGCTACCAACACTCATGGAGACAAAGAACTATGAAGAGGTGAGTATAGAGTACGTGAGAACACCAATGGTGTAACATTCGGGAAATGAGCTGTGGAGAAACCCGGGATGTTTGAATTTCGGTGAGGCCGGTCCAGGTAAAGGAGGGTTGAGTTTTGTTCGTATCTGCATCCTTTCCCCTACCAACATAGCAAAGATTGCATTCTTCTCCTCTTCTCTTCGTTTTCGAAACTTTTCAAATCACAATTATTACCGTTCGCTCCGTGGCCACACCCAATCATTTACATCAAACTACTCAACCAACTCCAGTTCTCCAGAGTTCCGCGATTCAATCAATTGGGTAAGCTTGTGTCATCTATGGAGTTTAAAAGTTTAGATGTTGCTTGTTCTTTTGAGTAGTTTATTAATTTTTGTTATTCCAGGGAGAAATGAATGCTGTGGATCAAGATGGTGTACGAAACAACGTGTTAGGAAACCCTGAAGGAGGTCAGAATGTTGTGCAATTTCAGGGAAGAAGGAGTTATACAATAATATTGAGTCCAATGCTATTTTATAAGGAAATCACAAATTACATCCCACCATATAACGGTTAATCAAATAAACCCCAATCAAAATTGGATTTTGAGGTAAAGTGTGGGATTCTAACGACAGTGCCAATCTGATCCATCACACAACAAAATCGAAATATTTAAAGGTTAGTTAATTAAAAACACAAAATTTTGGGTTTGACGAAAAACCCAAAATAAAACCCAAAATTTTGGGTTTGATGAAAAACCCAAAATCTTGGGTTTGACGAAAAACCCAAAATAAAACCCAAAATGTTGGGTTTGACGAAAAACCCAAAATAAAACCCAAAATGTTGGGTTTGACGAAAAACCCAAAATCAAACCCAAAATTTTGGGTTTGACGAAAAACCCAAAATAAAACCCAAAATTTTGGGTTTGACGAAAAACCCAAAATAAAACCCAAAATTTTGGGTTTGATGAAAAACCGGTAACCGGTTCTGAAAGTAAAGCAATTGAAAGTAAAGGAATTGGAAGTATTGGAGTTCAAAGTAAAGTATGAATTATTTCACGACCTGAGTCTATGTAATATATTGGCACGTACAGTATAGTGTAAATTGCCATTCAATTTGTTATCAAACAAGACTTTTCATTACAAAATATTAGGTTCGAGAATTTTGCACATTCTCATATATAAAAATAAAAATCAGAGCTCATACACCGTGTCATACTGGGATATTTTCATTCGTACTAGCACTAGCAAATTTAAATTAACACAAACAACTTGTTACATGCATTGAGCAATCCTTTAATACAAGTTCTCTGTTCACCATACTTTCTTTTCGAATCAAAGCTTTTCCATGAAAATTCGCTAATTTCAAATGTTCATAATTACAATTCATTTGTGATTTTTCATTATCAAAAGCTCAATCAATGAATGGCTATAAACACTATACTGTACGTGCCAATATATTTCATAAATGCAGGTCCTGAGTAAATTCATACTTTACTTTGAACTCCATTACTTTGAATTCCATTACTTTCAATTCCTCTTTACTTTCAATTCCCCTGACTTCCAATTCCTTTACTTTCAATTCCTTACTTCCAATTCCTTTACTTTCGATTCCTTTACTTTCAGTTCCGTGAATCCGAAAAACCCAAAATAAAACCCAAAATTTTGGGTTTGACGAAAAACCCAAAATAAAACCCAAATTTTTGGGTTTGACGAAAAACCCAAAATAAAACCCAAAATTTTGGGTTTGACGAAAAACCCAAAATAAAACCCAAAATTATGGGTTTGACGAAAAACCCAAAATAAAACCCAAAATTTTGGATTTGACAAAAAACCCAACATTTTGGGTTTGACGAAAAACCCAAAGTACCGAGGGTGGTCAAGGATATTTGAAACGATAAGTTACCGTATGTATCTCGAAAACCAAGGCTCACAAGATGTTCAAATTTTAGGCTTGTATTGCCAGAAGGTTAATCTTGAACATAGCTTAAGCAATTTTCGGCAGTAGTTTACAGTTTCAATGAAAAGACGCATCTTTTCAATGCTCCCAAAAATACATTTTCCATCTGATTTCGGTAGTTTTTCACGCGTAAAAACTCTCCAAATTATCTTTTTTGAAATCAATTGTCATGAAATACAACAAAACAGTATCCTACAACTTCATTATCAACTGCGTTGATTTTGCTCTTGCCTTAAGTTTTTTACAGACAAGTTAAATCCAACAAAACTCGTTCTTTTGGAAGTTTCAGTGTCTACCTAGAGACCACATCGTGAATTTATTTTTTCAGCACAAACTCAGCTCCAATTAATCCAAAAATCCCTGAAAATCTTTCAATTATACATTTTTTGACATTTTGAAAACCTTCTCAAAACTGTTGATGCATCAAATTTCTTGCAATTCTATATTTTAATTGTAAAACCCCATTTTATTAAGCAAGTTTAGTAAACGGGTCTGACCTCAGACAGATAGCTATATCGATGTGAAACTGATTGTAAAATCTTGTCAATAGATCATAATTGAGGAATACATTCTTTTCTCTTATACTTAATCGTCTTCAATAAGTTAAACTTGAGATTAACTTTAACTGTAGTCACTACGAGACCAATTTGGAAACTTAAAATTCGACAGCCTTCATTAAATTCCACGGTGTCAATCGAACGTGTAATATTTTGAGAAGATGAAACACAATACATATTAGCAAAACTATTAAGCTTTTAAAAAATGCCAAATATGAGTCTACAATGTCTGTCTCTTAAGCAGTGCAGCCGATAAAAAAGTGTTTCAAATATCCTTGACCACGTTTGGTACTGGGTTCTGGTTAACTTGTACTGCAACGACCATGGATCAAACTTCAGGTCTTTACAGTCTCTTCGCAGCCTGTCATCGTACCCAAGGTTGCTAGACGCTTTTTGTTTTTTTCCGTTGTCTCCCTTCAATAAGCGCAGCCACGACGACAACGAAAAGCGTCTAGCAACCTTGATCGTACCAACATAACAGAATATACTTTCTGGTCCTTTCAGTTAGAGCCTTCATTATTTCTATGTATTTTAGCCCAGGAATTTGGGCATATAGGAACACGTAAGGTGTCCGGCCGTCTGACCGTCCGTCCGTCTGTGTGTGTCACGATTTACTCAAAAACTAATA
>JAQGAD010002924.1:0-11745 GCA_034696625.1 Isotomurus palustris
AGCGGTTATAGTCGCATCCGAAGCGGCTTGTCCCGTCTTCGAGAACACAGCTGACATCGACATATTTGAGGTAACTGACTACATTGTGAAACTCAATTATTCGCATGTCAGAATGATTGTCTCGAGTTAATACGTGCGTTTCTATTTGTTTTCAGTTCTCTAGGGAATGGATGATTCAGTACTTTGGGATGAATTCCTCTGAAAGCCACGGGTTGGGGTGCGCCCGCGCTGAATTTCACGCTGATCACAACTCCCAAGCTCCAGTTCCTGCGAGACTTCGGGCTCTCGGACATTTCTTTGATACAGGAGACGTTTACTATAAAAGTTATGACGGCTTTATTCCTGACCTGAGTAAACCTGGATTTTGGTTGTTAAACGACAATGGAAGTAAGTGGGTGTTAACATTCAAAACGCTCCATCTATTAAAACCAAAAATTAAATATATATTTAATTATATTTAATTATCATGTATAATTTTACTCTGGTTTAGCATCCATCGAGATCTCAGTTATGTATTCCGGTCCCAGAGACTTCGCCTTAGTTTTGGAATGCCATAGTGCTGAGTCTGACGATGAAGTGGGGGAAGTTGAAGCGTACTTTATGGCTAAAAACTACAGCCCAATTCCTGACGATGTATTTCAAACTATGGTCGGCGTCCTGAAAGAGAACGGTGTTAGTTTCCAAAACATTTTTCCAGCTGAATCGTGTAGGCCACCCGAACCAGGCTCAACCACTACAGGAGTCTTCGAGGAGGATGAATTACTCGTTTCGATGTAAGATTTTTAAGTGATATGCTTTAAGGAATGCTGTGAGCTTTGATTTTTGTAACTTCAATCTAAGTGGATTTCTTTAAGTTACGAGTTTGTACATACCATGAATAAAATTTGAATGGAAGTTTCTTAACTGGACAATAAAATTTGTTTTTTTATTGTATTTATTACGTTGAAAATTTGTGTCATTTATACATTGAATTTCGGAACAACTAAATTCTTTGGGTTGGAAAATATATACGTTGTAGGAATGGCCAGGGTGATTTAAGAACGTAAGATTCTTTGGTTAGGAAAAATTAGAAACCTGTGTTTAGGACTCATGTAAATTTTAAACACATCAGTGTGTGTGCAATATTTGTGTAAGTAGGCAATGAAGGAGCTAAATATTCGTAGGAAGGAGCTTCATCCTGAACAGCAGGAGGCATTTTCGTATTAAAAAAGATATTCCATAAAAGTTAGTCAACAAAAAAGCCCAAATTAGTTCGTAGAATTATTGTAAATACTGCACTACACTGTGGAACGCCAGATCTTGCATGCAATAGATTTTTTTATAAGTTTGATTACAAATTGCAGGAACCAAATGGTAAGATCATGAAAACATTATATTTACTACAGTACAGTAATTTATTCAATCAATCCCCGTCTGATTCTCTGTTTGCATTTGCTCGCTAAGACGAATACAGATAAAACCGATTCTTTGTTTCTTAATTCTTGTCTTTTCCTTTGTACAGATTTAATTTCAGCATTAAATTGATGTGTATGAGGAGCACATAAAAGCAATTAAGGTAATGATAAGGCTAGCAATTAGAGCTAGCGGAAATTACACATTTGAAGAATTATTAGATATACTTACACCTTAGCCCAAAATTGGGGGCAAATTGTGCCTTAGGAGTATTTGGTTTTGCTTTACTTGCATAGTTCATGAATTTGTATTCTAGATATATGATGTTTCGTTGCCATAGGTAAAGGAATGGAATGTAAGTGAAACAATAGTAAAGAAGTAACAAAAAAGTATTTTGCAATCAGAAGAATTTAAACTGTGACGTCTTGCTCTAATCGAGGTAGCTGTGTTTATCTTTGATTGTTGTTTGTTTTATTTCGCTCAAACAATCTTCAATTTCGTTAAATTTGAACCACACTAACATTTTCTTAATTTGCCTAGATTTCCCCTGCACTCGTATCCTTTTACATTTTCCTTTCCACGTGGAGATTTGCTGTTCATGTGTGGATTTCTGTGTAGTTTTAATTTCGCTAATAATAATACACATCTGCCATACTTACTCATTGAGTTCAAGCCGTTGAACTAATTACATTGGCTCGGAACATAACTAGAGGCATGATTAAGCATCCAGTTAAGGTGAAATTTATTTCTTTCAAGAATATTGGCCACACGTATTTTTGTGCAAGCATTAGAGACACAATAACCTTGTTTATAGCCAACAGTACTGGTTCAGATTTAAACATGAACCTCATGCAATTGGTCTCGCAATTCTATAAACTGATTTCCTTGATCCTTGCAATTGTACTCACAGCCGAAGGATTAAGAATACCTCAATCTCCTAATGTGAACATGTCTACCGTTCTATTTTACAATATTGCGACCTCATCTTCATTAAAAAATAAGTTTGAAGAATTGATTTTAACCAATAAAAACAATGTTTTATTTACAATCGTTTCATTCAAAAATCAAAGCCAACTAATAAAGCCAGTGCAGCCAAGTATAAACTTTGATGAAGAGTTCACGCTCAATATTTTGTTTGTGGACTCAGTGAAAAAAAGAAATGGAAACGGGTATGATTTCGAGCGTGAAAAATTGATTTTAGGAAGTACGTACATCTGGAGGACAAGCGAGTTTACATCCTTCATCGTTGTAATACTAAGTGGGAGTGTTATGGATTTTACTTTACCACGACAATCACCATTGAAATTGTTCTTTCGTATTTCCGATGAGGTAAATAATGTTTTCCCAAACCGATGGTGTTGGGAGAAGGAATTGTTCGTGCTCCATAACACGGATGATTTGGAGAAAATCATTTTTAAAGAGTCGCTTCCAAAATATGTGACAAATTTGTACCAACCACTGGTGATTTTAAATAGGATTTATTTTAATCTGCCTCCAAAAAAGATGATTTTTTACTCATAGCTAAGAGGCTAAGAGCTCTTTTACTCATTTGCAAATCCGAAAAGTGGCCATCCATTTATGATAAAAAATTAATCTAAATATGAGGTAAAAAAGTTCAACTTGGAGGTCAATGTTATCTCTTTGGTTTTTCATCTTTTTATGATGCAAAATCCATCCATTATGGAGGCCCGTCAATTCCAATCCTTTTAAATATAAAAAGTACATTACAATACCCGTTTTGTTTAAAAGGTTTGTAGTCAGGTAGAAACATCGAGCGGAAATTGATATGTGATTTCAGATGTACATTAATGCACAACATGCAGAGCCTATTCAACTTTTTTACTCAACTAGTCCCAACTTTTGACCCCAAGGATTTTGAACATGGCGTTCTTGATATGGCAGTTGGGGTGCCCAATACGTTTGGTCACTCCAACATATGTCAATTCGTGAATGAAGCTGCGTACTGTCAAGCAAAAGCTGCGTCTAATATTCATTTAACCTTCACAAGGCTTGTCTTAACTTTTCATAAAAATTTTTGGATTGTTAGTTTAGTCATCACTATCACAAATGCTGTAATTGCGGGATCCAAGTTTCATATAACTGGCTTAACCCTTTGAATCGTAAGAGGCTCAATTGAAGATCTTCCCAGCACATCTCCAGCTGCGGAAGAACATCAATTGATGATTGTGAGGGAGTGAGCGGACACTCGGATGATCATCAATTGATGATTTTCAAATCTCAAGTCTCCACGTGGATGATCATCAATTGATGACGACTCCAAAAATTGTCCTCACCCGGAACATCATCAATTGATGATTTCGAATTTGAATTAAAATTACGGGATTTCTCGATGCACTTGAGTTTTCGTTATGCGATTTTCAAAATTTCAGAACGTTAACTGCTTTTGTTAAATTTCGGAAACTTTCAAAATTTCAAATTTTGAATACTCCTGCCACTGAAATTGTTGCCAAAATTTCCTTATGTCAATTTTACAGAATTTTGAAACATTAAAAAAATCCTGATTACATAATTCCGAAAACTGATTCTTCAAAATTTTGACAAATATTGATACTTCAAAATTTCGAAACAAGATTTTTGAAATTTTGAAAAATGTAACATTTCATAATTTCGATTCGTTTTTCAAAATTCCGAAAAACTTCATGATTAAAATCTTCCATGCATGAAATTTCAAAATTTTGAAGCAATTTTTCAAAATTTTGATTTTTTTCTGAAATTTCGAACAATGGTTTTTCAAAACTTTCCAAACTATTTGTATTTGCAAAGTCCGTACACAGTAATACATTTTCCAAATTTCGAAATGAACCTTAATTTATTCGTAATTTCGAAATTATTTCAAAATACGTACATTTAAAGTCATTGCGATGCAAGCAAAAATGAAGGCACAACTACAACCCAACCCAACCCAACCCAAAAAGCCAAACAACCCAAAAAGTATTCATTTTTTGTCTAATATAGCCCGAGATAGGGAGTAAATCCATCGTAAAATCCAGATTTTAAAAATGACGGACTCCTGGAAGCTAATTACAACTCAGAAGAAAAGCCACGAGAAGCGACTTCGCACTTTGAGATCAGTACTATCATTCACCACCAAGGTAACTTGACAGCGCTAGAATTACTTTTCCGTAATCTGGAGTTGTCAAGCTACCTTGATTCACCACAGCTCTAATGGATGTCAGAAGACAAGTAATGTTCGCACAAAGAATCCCCAGCGAAAATTGCTTCGACTCATGCCTTTAAATTCTATCCGTGATCAACAACAACACAATTACAATTGGAAATCAACTGATTTAAAGTTTGAAGACATTTTTGGAATAGTTGGTTGTAACTATGGATCCTACTTTATGAAGACTTTTCCAGAACTGCCAACATTCCTGTATGTTCTTTTGGAAGATCAAAGCTTGTCAGAACTGGAAAATAGGTCGGTCTATAAGAATACTGTGTGTTGTACTTTCACAGTAAATTGATATAAGGTTATTTTTACACGCATATTAAGTCACCGTCTCTGTAAATATTGCTCGAACTTCTAATTTTATACAATGACAATGTGACAATTTTATTACTCATCATCCGATACTTTTAAATACATGTAGGAACATTGTAAGTCTGCTGTTATGGTCAATATAAACGTTGTATTATTATTTCAGACAGCAAGTGATGAAATATTTGTATTGCATATTTTTAGTAGGATTGGATTTTAGTACTTCAGGATCATTCCTGATTGCATTGTGGTGGGTTTGAATTTTCGAAACTATTCTATTCAGGTCCATTAAGAAGGATTTCGGGTATTTTTTTAAATAAAAAAAAACGTCACAGTATTTTGTACAACCAATAATGATTGATTTATTTAAAAAACACGGCGTTGGAATTAAGGACTGATGTAAGAAGTTTAGTAATTTCATGACCAAAACCGTTGCATCTCAAATCGTAAAATGATAAAGAAGAGGCAGAGAGAGCTGAGTGTCCACATAGAGCAAAAATGTTTGGCTCGAGCAGAACGAGTTTATGATTCCTTTTGTTGTGAAAGCACCGCAGCCAGATTCATCACAAACACAGAGCACATGGAATTGCAACTCATTCCTGCTGTACACAACTTTCCTCTTCACACTGCCGTTAAAATTTTGATTGCTTAATTTAGTAATAAGTTAGTGTGTAGTAAGCGTTTAACTGAGTGTACATAAACCAGTTAAGTGTTTGTTATCGTAGGTGTGTAATTGGTAATTAATTGAAACAATATGTCGAAAACACCAAAAGCAGAGCTAGAAGAACTATTTGCAAAATGGAAGCTGTTTGGATCCGAATTGAAATGGGAGTCTCCTACTCCACTTGGAAACGGTCAATTTAGTTCTTCATGTACTTTTACGAAATTCCAAGGCGACTCAATCATTAAAGGTAAAAGTTAGCTGTAAAGTGAATGAAAATGTTTCCATCCTCCTCCAAATTATGTTGCCTTAAATATGAACAGGTAGTGGAATAGGACAAGAAATTAAAAATGCACAACACGAAGTACCCAAGGAAGTTCTGCTGCAACTCGCAAAACTGATTTCAAGTTTAGAGTTAACACTGCTGAAAGCCTACCTTCTCCTTCACCTAAACAACCACATCGTGTAGAAAGTAGGAACCAAGTTGATGACTCTGGAAGTGAACGCAGTGGCGACAGTTCAAGTGGCTCAGATGACGAAAAGATGAATCACTTTTTGGCAGCACTTATTGCCTCATCCAATCCTCCAAATTGCATAGGAGAACTTCAGGAGTATTGTGCTAAGATGAACTTGGATCCACCGAAATATTCCGAGGTAATTCACGCAGTACATTTAGAGGCGAATTAAGCAGATGTAAATGATTACTTATGTCTTAATACCAGCCTGTAGAGTTTGTCTTGGAAGATACAATATTTTACGCCACTTATTGCACTGTGGCAGGTCGTAAAGAACTAGGAGAAGACACAAAGAAAATAACTTCATAGAAGTTAGCAGCCTACAAAATATACAAGTCCTTAGAAGTACAGGTGGCAGATTCCATCAATAAAGGTATAGAAGTACAAGTTATGTGGTCACTTTTTTATGCAGCTTTGAATCCTTTATGTGTGAATGAATTGTTAAAATATTCAAATCTTATTCCAGATAAAAACACGAACAAAAGAAAAAACGAAGGGAATAAACCGCATGGAATTCAGGCTTCTTCTCAGATTCCATTGAATGAAAAACCGCTAGAGAAAGTTCGAGTTTCCGAAAAGATTTGGTATTATCCAGAGATGAAGTTGGGAAGCGGTGGATTCTCGGAAGTTTTCAAAGGCTACAAGGAAGTTCCCTCGTGTGAAGTTGCAATCAAACGAGTGAGAAAAGAAGCAGCAGAAGACCCAAAGTCAAAGGAGCTGGAAATCCTTATGCACATTAAACATGAAAACCTCGTTTCGTATTTCATTGCTGAGAAAACCGAAACTCATTATTTCTACGTTATGGAACTTGCCACTTCAACTTTGGACACTTGGCTGAAGGAAAGTACGAATACAGAAAATGCAGAGTTGCTTGTGAAGTTATGCAAAGACATTGCAACTGGATTGAATGAACTTCACAAGAGATGCATTGTGCACAGAGATATGAAGCCCAATAATGTTTTAATCTTTCAAGAAGCAATTCCAGGAAGTGAGCCAAAGGCTAAATTGACTGACTTTGGTATAAGTCGTGTTTTAGACATGAATTCTTACGGAGCACAGACAACAGCAGGCCACGTTGGGACATTAACTTACATGCCTCCAGAGTCCACAAGCAAAATGACACTGACTCCATCCTTTGATATATTTCCTTTGGGAATTGTTCTTGCATTCACAATGACTGGAGGAGAGCATCTCTTCAGCTGGCCTGGACAGACAGAAAACTTCCAAATCCAGGCAAAAATAAAAGAGGATAAGCCCAATTGGGCTTCATTGGAAGATGCGAAATACACAGGACTTGTAAATCTTCTTCAAGTGATGCTCGCAAATGACCCTGCAAAAAGAAGTCGGATGGAAGTTCTCCTGGAGCATCCTTTCTTCTGGGACAGGGAGATGAGTTTCCAGTTTATCGTTAGAGTGAGCAACGATATAAAAAATGTAGGCTCGTGTAATTCGGCCGTGAGTAAAGCAGCACAGGAATTCTTGCAGCTTACAGATTGGAAGAAAAGGTTGCATCCAGAAATTCAAGAGTGGATTGAAGAGAAAGACAAAAAACTAGAGGAAAACAAAAAGAAGGGCAAGGTTGTGCAGTTTGGATGGAGGAAATACTCTGGAACTTCAATTCTTCAATTAATTAATTTCATTCGAGATCAGAAAGAACATTATTTAAATTGGAAATCAACTAGCTTGGAATCTGAAGACGTTTTTGGGATAAACGGAGCAAATTATGGATCATATTTTGTGCGGACTTTTCCAGAACTGCCAACCCTACTTTATGTTGTACTACAAGATGTTAAGTTCCGGGGAAATGAAACAAGACCGTACTATAAAAATAATCTTCAACATACTTTCAAACTTAATTAACAAGAGATTATTTTAAGACTGGTGCATTCTGTATTAGAATGTATACTATGATTGCTGTAAATTTAACTTTCAAATCCCGTTCGCTATTTTCAGTCTGTAAAGCATAATACTGTGATCATTAAGGAGTAGGTTTTGCAGAGTCGAAATATTGTTGAGATTACTTTTTATAATCAGGTGCAAACTTGAGTGTCATAATGTAAATGAAATAAATAATCAATTGCCATTTGATTCTTGTAAATGATCCAGAAGTCGAAGATGGAAATAAACAAGTCACGAAGACAGTTGGATTGTCCCACAATGGAATTTCTGTAATTTGTTGTTGTACATTTGTAACCGTCATCACAAAATTATCACGTGAGGTAGAATGTTGCTACTTACAGCAAACGATTAATGAAATACATTTGAAGGATTTTCCCATTATGCCACCACTGCTTGTGATTACGTAATCATTGAGGCATGATGCCTATGATTGCAAGAAAAGCTGTAAAAACTACTGATATAGTTGCATAGTTTAATAATTGTTATATTTCAATCGCGTCAAAAATTGTGCATTTACTTTGTATACAAAAATCTGCAGCCGACAAAATGCTTTCTCTCCTAAATTTGACAGAATCCCAGAATAATCCAAGTTCAAGCATACTGAAGTTCCGTATAGCCAGGCACGTCATATTGCACATCTGTCTTTCATATCTTTTAACTGCACTCACGAATTCATATCGTTTGTTCGCCCTTCGATTTGCATTGGAAGCGTAATTTAATGTTACAGCTCACAGTTATGCATAGTGACAGGTTTTTTATTACTATGAAGTTTAAAACTCAAAATGTTTTGTAGGGACCAAAATATATCTAATATTTGCATGTTGATTAAATGACAATGAATGTAGTATTTTCCTTGTGGGCTAATGAAACTTTTGGCCTGCAAAAATCCTTACACATAATCAATGACGACTCTTCCGTTCGTGCTGTGTCAACGATATCTGATAGGTCAAATTCAGCACCAAAAATTATTATGACCTAAACAATATTCCAAAGTCTGGATAAACATATTGGATATCTGGATACGTAGGTATGTTTAATATTTACAGGATAATGAAAGCAGTTCTCCCTTTCTTGATTTAGTTTATTTGAAATTAATTCCAACTGTCCTTTTCTGTATTAAGTTTCAAACTTCAAAGCCTTCGAAGTTGTCAAGGTTAGTTTGTTCGTTGTATTGTAATACAAAAATCGCTTCGTCGCTTCATGTTCAAGAACTCAACATCACGATCACGTTCAACGGTTTGTTTGGAATTTACGATAACTGAATGAAATCTTATAAAACAACGATCAACCTTGAATAAAACTTTTGTGGTATTTTCCCAATTACTTGTAACGACTATCCTTAAAAAATTATTCAAAAGTTCAAATCTTGATATTTATCTGCATGGCAAGAAATTAAACATAAACGGTGTGGAAACAGTATAATTCTCGGAGAGTTACTTACAAAACATTCCATTTCTGTTACATTTCATCAGCAAAATTTCACACGCAGGAGACAAACACAAATACGCTTCAGTTGCAATTTGAAGAAGGCTTTTTTGAAGGCACGATGCAGTTTGCTATCTTTGCTGTTTTAATCTGTCTTCCAATTGACAAAGCATTTGCGTTACCAAAGTCATTTTGCATGCACAGTTTTATAGCAGCTTTTCAACCCAACAACTTTGCATTTCATTTGCATTTCGAACTTGCCCCTAGCTTTTATGAAATAATAGAATGAGACTGATCCTACAGATTCCTTAATACTTTTCAAACGACTCAACGAGCCATAAGAATCTCGCAATTAAATGTTATTGCTGTAGTGGTCTTAGATTGATTGAAAAGGTTATTGAGAAGATGTGGAAGACGTTTTCATCCAGTAACAAATGCAGGTTTACTTTTAATGGCCATTGGCATTTAAACTTGCTTGATGCAATTGGCTTCTCGTATGTTAGAAGATCTTAGAAGGCTCACGGACAACAAAATTAGCTCGGATACTTTTATCACCTTATTGTCTAAACTACCGAGTTACAGCAGAGGCATCAGCTTTGAATCTTCAATAAAGTTAATTTTTGATGTGGATGTGAATTGTAATTCGTCCTATCTGCAACATTTATTCTCGTAGAACTAGTTTAATTACAGAGAAGCCGAATTGGGTAAAGTTCAGTGCATCCCAAATCAGCTTTGGACATTACTTATGTCCTCCTTTAGAATCTCTGGATTGATACCAAATCCTTACAAAATCAACAGATTTGACGCTCACAGTAGATAACACAGAAACCATTGATATATATCAAAATAAGGTAAGCATAAAATACAGATTTCTGTTACATGAAGTTATTGCTCTCATTCATCTTACCACAGAACTAAACGCAAAATTTGTGTTTCGATGATCTTTGGATCCAAAACAGAAGATGTCAGGCAAATATTAGAGTTAGGAATTGAAATTTACTTTGCTGGATCAAGTTCATTATTGGAATACTATCGAGAATTTCCATTCGCTTCTGATATAGTTTACAATCATTTTATCTTCAAGATTGAATTCTGTAGCGCTATGCAGCCACAAATTTTTTAGTTTGTTGCAGTATTTTATTGGCATCGATTGGGGCTCAAACTTTCCTCGTAGTTTTGTATTTTTTAATCAGATTGATACATCTGACAATTCTATTCCTTTTGAATACGAAGAACACAGTCTAATGCAAAAGCTTATCTTCGAGTCCCAACTTCCTGGGACCAGATTACGAGCACGGAAACCCGAATTTTAACCCGGAATAAGCAAATCTGCATTCACAAACTCGGGTTTGGTATTTGAGTAACACAAACAGTTAACTAACCCTTATTTAACCCCTCGTTGTGAATGAGCCATTCAGAGCATAACCCCTTGCCTGCAGTTACCCCTAAAATCGGGGTAAACCTTACACTGCTCCCAGGCAGTGTTATACGCAGAGTTACCGAATTATTTATTCAGTAATCTACTAAAATCAATTATTTCAGCAGCTAAATTTTATAGTAAACGGTTATTATTTGTTTTCAAATAGTGTCTTATTGTTCATGAAACACAGTATTTGTCTGTTAAGGTCAGGCAGTGTAGTGCTACCGTTGAAAGTACCAAGGTCTATGGCGGTGCTTCCGTTTGTACGTAAATACGAGTGCTGAGAAGTGTACAGAAAGAGAAGGCTATTTCAGAACTTAGCAGATTTCGAAATTAAACAAATCCGTTTTCTAATGTGGCTTACGTGCAAGAATAAACGTTTCCGACAGAATTTGTAACCAAATAAAGTTTTCATTTCCAACAGGACCGAAATTGCTGTGTTTTAGCCAAGGTAATATTGGGCTTATAGGAGTACGTAAGGTGTCCAGGTGTCTGACCGTCTGTCCGTCTGTATGTGTCGCCGATTGCTCAAAACTAATAAAGCTATGGCCACCAAAATTTACAATGTGTCAGAAAAAGCGATGCGTTTTTGTCTTTCGGAAATATAATTCCGCTCTGGTGCTTAAGTCACACGTGGCGAATGCTTAAGTCCCAACATGCAGAATTGGTTGAATTCTACAAATCAACATACCTCACGTGTTTCATAACTAAATGCAAAATTCTTTTCTGTCTTTTATGCAGAAAGAAGTCCTTGTTAATTTTAACTAATCATTGGACATGTAGGTATAATACCAGCCTTAGAAACTGAACTTAAGTCCGTTTCTAAGCAGCACCGAAAAGTTTGTTCCGAGCAGATTTCCGCGAGTATGAATCCGATCGAGTTACAATTTTGAACCAATGTACCTCTGCATGGTTTATTGTGTCTATCAAAAGA
>JAQGAD010002925.1:0-11745 GCA_034696625.1 Isotomurus palustris
AAGTGAGGTTGAGCCAGCACATGGCCCAAAAATGACCCCCGGGCCCCCCACACCACCCTCCTCGACCCTACCCTTCCCCCGAGTGTCACTTACCAGAAGTTTTGGTCCCAGTCCTCGTCGAAATTCCCCACATAAATATAACTCTTTAAAAAAAGTCCAACCACGTCCTCGTTCAAACTCTCTCGCCGATCCACGTGAGCTTTGGTAAGTCACACTACTCTCTTTAAAAGAATATTACTGACCTTATGTCCTACGCCGTATACAGTGTGATCTAACAAGCTATCACTCCGTAGTCCGTCGCAAATATACTTTTTCTTGCCCCAAAGTACTACAGCTGTGAAATGATTACTGAAATTGATAGTGTAACCAAATAAAGAATACGTGCACCCTAAAATTTCAGCAGTTGGAGTCAAAATATCCTCTGCTACAGGATTCAGTCCATGTGCTACAGGAAACCAAAAGAATGGAGTGCTACCATCGCTTGCCCATGAGTAATAATCTTCAGCGTCTTTACATTTGCACGAAGGGTAAACAATAGGTTTACGCTGCGTATGCAAGCGTGTTTTTAAACTAGAGGTTGTATCTATTATAACATCACGCATAGGAAATAACGTTCTTTCGTGCCCAATTTGACACTTACGGTTTGGACAGTAATTGCTACGAAATCGGAAATACTATTAAGAAATCTTTTCTCAGATCCATACAAGTCTAGTTTTCCCTTATCAATGATCGAGCTCATATCAAAGATTTTTGATATGGCCACATTTCAAAAATAATCTCGGTCATCGTTCAAGACGTAATTTGTATCCGAATCCAGTTCTTCTTCCGTGTCTGTATCATCATCTTTTTGTCTTGCCCTGGAGCTTGAGTTTGCAATCTGAAGTCGTTTTAAACCGTTGCGGAACTGTTTATTCTGCCTATGAAATAAATAAAAAATATTTACACATCTTTTTGTAGTAACGAATATTCTGCAAAGATACCTTTCAGGTTTGTTTCCATTTCGTTGACGACGTCCAATCTTCATTGGAAGTTTTTTTGATTTTTTTTTTCAAATTGGGGTGTGGGGGCTGGAAGGTGTGGGGTCGGGGGTTGGCCAAGACGGGGTATGTAATAGGGTGCTGGACAAGGTGGGGTCGGGGGCTGGACAATGTGGGGTATGGGGGCTGGACAATGTGGGGTATGGGGGCTGGACAATGTGGGGTAAGTGGGGGCTGGACAGTATTGGGGGCTGGACAATGTGGGGTGGGGGGCTAATTGGGGGCTGAACAAAGTCCCATGTGGTGGTGGTGGTGGTTGTATGGCTTAGGGGAACGCATACAAAACTGATTCTTCAGTTGTAGGTTGGCATATGCTGGTGAAAGTTGTCCTCTTCTTCACTCCTCTTCAGTTTATATTAATTTTACACCTTCACAAAGGACCAACACTGAAATCTTTGAACGGAATTTAATAGGCTATTGTTACGATTAAACTTTATTGCCTATCAAAATTTAGTAAACTTACAATTAGCCTAGGTGAGGAGGAGAAGAAGGACCTTGTTGTTTGTGGCGTGGTCCGTAAGGTACAGCACAAGGAAAGAATTGAATTTGTGATTTTGTTTATTTGAGACTCTTATGTTTTTAATTCCAGACTGGAAAGATGAGGGGGAAGTTTCTAGTCGGGTGGGTGGTGTGCCTATTAATTGTAGGGTGTGTAGCTCCTCCAGTTAATGAAAAGAAAAAGAAGGATAAGGAACATGCCGAAGATAATGAAATTGATCAGCAGGTAGGTTGTGTTTTTAGTTTTTGAGGGCGGTTTCTCTATTTAAGAGTTAAGCATGTGATGGGACTTATTGGTTATTGCAGGGCTTCGATGTAGAGTACAAAAGGTATTTGCAAGAAGTAGTAAATGTACTGGAGAGTGATGATGAGTTTAGACAGAGGCTTATGAAGGCTGATCCTGAAGATATTAAGGTGATTGTCAATTGTCATTTAATTGAGTTATTGGAATTTAATTGTGGCAGTGGTAGTGCTGGTGGATAATGATTTTTGTTTCGAATTGTTTAGTCCGGAAAGATCTCGAGAGACTTGGAGTTTGTGAATCACAACGTTCGTTCTAAACTTGACGAACTTAAGCGTCAAGAATTAGAGAGACTGAGACAAGCTGCCATTCAACATTATGAAGAGAGTAATGGAATCGATAAGAAGCATATGAAGATTCCTACTCACGTTGATCATAATAATCCTCATACTTTCGAATCTGAGGATTTAAGAAAGCTCATTGTTCAGGTGAGTTTACATTCGATGGAGAGAACTGACCTTCTAAGATCACGTTTTAATTTTTGTGATTGATTGTGTAGACAACCAAGGAATTGGAGGACGTAGATCGTCAGAGAAAGGAGGAGTTTAAGGAGTACGAAATGAGGAAAGAATTAGAATATGAGCAACAATTGAAGTTGATGGACGATAAGAGTAGAGCCGAGGCTGAGAAACACCATCAAAAGTTGCTTGAAAAGCATCGAGTGAGTATAAAAGACGAGAAGGTGAATGGGTATTGGGAAGCTTTAATTTGAGGTTACCGGAGCTTAAATAATTACAATTTGCGTTTTTGTATTTTCTAGGAACACAAGCCTATTCATCATCCCGGAAGCAAACAACAGTAAGCTCAACTTTGTAAGGAGTGTTAGTTTACTTTACTGATGTTCGAAATTACTGTAAACAGGTTAGAGCAAGTTTGGGAAGAACAAGATCATCTGAGCCCTGAGGACTTCAATCCTAAAACATTCTTCCATCTCCATGATTTGGATGGAAACGGAGTTTGGGATGCAAATGAAGTTAAGGCATTGTTCAAGAAAGAACTTGATAAAATGTACGATCCAAATGCTCCAGAGGATGACATTAAGGAAAGATTCGAGGAAATGGAACGTATGAGAGAACACGTTTTTAACGAAACTGACACAAATCGGGATCAGCTGATTAGGTGCGTGGGTTCAGTTGCCAGAGACCATTACAGCCTATAGGAATTAAATCATATGAATATGAACTAATCTTTGAACTTTTCAGTTATCAAGAGTTTTTGGACCAAACTAAGAAACAAGAATTTGAAAAGGATGAAGGATGGGACCCTATCGACCAACAAAATCATCCAGTGTATTCAGAAGATGAGTTTAAACAATACTCTCAGCAGCATGAAGAGGAAATCCGGCGAATGATTGAGCAAGGAATGGTAATATACTTGATGTTTAATATTTGGGTTTATGTTTTTTTATTTGCTTTTTTCGTTATGGGTTTGGGGATTTTTGTGCATCATAATTTAAAGACACAAGCTTTAAATAACAATGCCAGAGACTTATAAATATTTACTTGACCTATTTATTAGTCTATGATAACAATGTGATGATTCTTGTGAATCACCATAATGCTTGCTGTTTACTTAACGACTAAAATTACCATGTTATGTGTTATGGATTGTGATTTTTGTTGCGTTCCTTCTGCACTGAAATAGATTCCCCCAGCTCCCCCAGGTTATGAATATCACCCTGCAGCACTTCAGGGACAAGGAGGTCACCCGCAACAACAATTCCATGGGGGTCCTCCTCCTCACGGTCAACCTATGGGTCACCCTCACCAGCCTCAGCTAGGACACCCACAACAAATGCAGGCGCAGGGACACCCACAACAAATACAGGCGCAAGGACACCCACAACAAATTCAAGCGCAGGGACATCATAATCAACAGCAATTCCAACAACAGGGTCATCATCCACAAGGAAATCATCAGCAAATAGGCGGTTATCATGTATGGCACATAATGCTACTTATCAATGCAGTGGCTGTTTTCTACTTGACAATGAACTTTTTGGCTTCTTGTGACAACGATGATGCACATAATATTGATTTTTGAATGTTCGCTTCTTGGTCTTGTTTGTGTTGTGTCCCAGCAGTCGAAGTCATTATGTCATTATGTTAGCAGTGTTATTGCGTTGAATACCAGTATATTTTACAGCAATTATAATCATTGAATCTTCTACCGTTTCAGCCTGTTCCACAAGGATCCCATCCTGACGCGGCTTATCATCCACCAACAGGACAGCAACAATATCAGCAACATCCACCTCAACAATATCAACAGCATCATGATCAGCAATTCCAGCAACAGCAACATCACGACCAGATCCAGCAGCAGCAACAATATCACGCTCCTCCACAGCAGCAACAATACCACGCTCCACCACAGCAGCAACAATACCACGCTCCTCCACAGCAGCAACAGATAGAACAACACCACCCTGCTAGTTCCGGTGTGCAACAACAGAACTCCAACAACGCTGTTCAACCTCCGGTTCAGCAACAGCAGCAGCCTCCACAAGCTCCTCAACAGACTCATGACAGCAACACTCACCATCAACAAGCCGTTCCTCAACAACAACAGAATCTCCCGAATCAACCTCCACCACCCGCAGGCGGGGCTGTGCCTCCACAAACATCCCAGGGAACTCATTAAAGCTGATGATATCCTTATTGAGCTTTAATTGTTTCCAAACGATTCCTCTTTCAAGTCTATCCCTTCGAATCTCCACAGCTGACAAGCTCTCCTCCAACTTTTACTGTGCAACGATTTGTCTTTATTTTTTTTCGTCACTTATTCCTCATTTTTATCTTTTGGAATACACAAAACTGCACTTCACATGCATTGGAATCAAAATTAGTAAAATAGCTGCCAATCAGCCGATGTTAGTAAGTGAGCTCCGGTGTATTCCTCTGTAAATAAGTGAATTCAATCAAACACGTGATGGTGCTCATTCAATATTATTTCAAACCTGCGTTATATTTAAGTTTTGCAAGTACTTGGAAATCCTTAATTAATTCTGTAGGGTTTATCTTTTGCAAATTAAGTGTATCATTTGTAAGGTGAATAGATGATAGATTTTTCATTGTGTTTGATTTCCTCAGAATGTGTCTTCCTTTTCTTACCATCTGACGAAACTTTTGACGAAATAAATCTCAATGAAAAAATTACTCATCATGTAGTGATTGTTATTACTACTTACATCAGTTACATTCTGAATTTACAGTAAATATGCTCAGACTAAATCATACAGTTATTAGAATGAGCCACTTCAATACAGATTCATAGTTAATGACGGATTCAAGTCAGTCATTATGGTTCCATTGAGTGTGTAACTAGGCCATGTTCACTTAAACGTGCATTCCTGAACCAAAATCTCCTGGAGAATCTTCTCGTAATAGTTTTACGGTGAATGAAAGACGTCGGTGTAAGTTGGCTGGATTGTTCGAAGTCTGAGTGACGAAGAGGACGAATGAACTGAAATTCCAATGAGGTAACCACAAACCTCGGTATAGTCATGGAGGGATGGAAGGATCGGGATGAAAGTGTTCTTCTATCTTTTGACGGAAGAGTCTCATCATTACTGGAGATGTTGTGTGGAGATCCAACCTTTTAAAACTTGGAAAAAGAGCCAACTAGCTCACTCGCAACCAGCCTCTTGCAAGTTTCGGAGACCTGCTTATGAATACTTGTTAGACCGATTGATTACATTTAGTGAATCCTATGGTAGTGAGCGTTTCATAATCGATGTAATGAGTACCTACTTTTTGTACACTGATTGAATCAACGTCTTCTGCACTTTCCACAGAAAAGAGTTTGCTTTGCAAGAGATCAAGTGCAGCTTAAGGGATTTGGCGTTCCTTAAAACCTTTAGCCAGAATCGTGTGTACAGGAAAATAAATGAGCATGTTCAGGTAGCATGAGGAGAAGTTTGCAATAAGAATAGACTCCTATAAGAGATACACATCCACCCTTAATCGATGAAGTATCATAGAAAGACGTCTGCAGAGAATCTAATTATACCAGGATTTCTTTTGTGCTGAGAGCTGTCTCTGTCTTCTAACCGAAATGAGACGTTGTCTCGAGTAAAATTCGCCATATAATATCATTGCTAATCTCAAAGGCGAGTCGTTTTGGATGCAACAATTTGTATGAATGTTCCAGAAAGAGTCTCATTTAGTTTAGAATTAATGATACATACAAATAGCTGTTCTGTTTGAGGTAGTGGAACAACTTCGAGTGAAAGTGACTATGTATGCATTTGTGTGTGTAGAAAGTCTGCAAGGAGTCTGCAATAGTGCATGTATGTGCACATAAACGTATGTCTGGGGGAATGTAAAACGTGAGTGTATGTGTGTGTGATTTGTTCTAGTTTAGATTTTGGAGATGTGCATGAATCGAGAGGAGGTTTCCCAGAAGGAGTTCATTACATCTGGAGGGACAAAGATTATTGGAAAGAGATCCGATGTAAGTTGGAGGTATTCACGGGAAAGTTGGTTGGATTTCTAGTTCATTGTAAAAGTGAGTCAGATTGAGAGGAAAGAGGTGCACATCAAACGAGCTGATGGTGGTGGGCTGATAAAAACTATGGTTGATGGAGTTTTAAGCTTGACTGCTGCAAGAGACTGGACTACTTATCGTGAAGCGGAAGAAGGGTTCTCCCAAAGTAATCCGTAAGGACGGAGGAGGATGGACAGGAAGATGTGTGTGACTTTCTCCAGCTTCGAGACAATGTGATGGGGCTGTAGTTTTGTGGACGTTACTTAAGCAGTGGTACTCGGGGTAGAGATGGATTTGATGTAGTCCGTACTTCTTCTGAGTCTGTTGAAAGAGAGGAGAGATGTGTGTTCTGAACGCAGGCGAAGGCATATGCAGTTTGTTGTCTGCCTCTGCCTCGACTTCTCGCTGGAGAAGTTGTTGCATAGAAAAGTTGAGTTGTGTGCTTTCTCCGAATGGGGAGGATTCTTGTGCTCCTTTCTTCCTCCGATTGATAGCTTATCATTTGCTCCTCTGAGTCTCATAAGTTCACACACCGAATGGCTGGGATTACCCCCTTCACCGTCATTTACAATGGGTGGTTTCTCCATTAACTTCATGTGTGGTTTTAGTGCATTCACATCTACTTGCTCACTACACTATGATATCGCTGATATGTGCTCATTTGGCCTTTGTAGCGTTACTTTGGTGAGTACAATCTTTATTCTATTCATTCCGCTAACTCAGGTGAGTCTTAATTAGAGGAGAGTGCTGAAAGTCAGTTGCTGGATTTGTACAGTCTGGAAATGTTTGTGGTGGAAGGTTTGACTTGGAAGTAAGTCGAGGTGGGGAAATAAGAGAAATTCTCTGAAGGTTTCCTCAACAAAGTTCCCTTTGTAATTGTAAATTATACGCAATATACACACACAGTTGGTTCAAATTGTCTACTTCCCACGGCCAAGAAAGCAGAAAGTTAAGTGGAAATTCGAGGAATTGAATTGTTACAATTCTTGAATGAATGAGAGGATATACAGTGTCAATTGTATTTGTTTTCTGAAAGTCTAGACTTACTTATAAATAGGAGTTTTGTGTGTCTTCAGGGCTAACGAATTTGCCGTCGCATCCCAAGGAGATGGAAGCAGTGAGATTTTGTTTAAAAATATAACTCAGATTCTGGACCATCTTTTGAAGGATTATGACAACTCCCAGCATCCGAATTACAGAGAAGGTGAGTGACTTTTTGCGAAAAATGAAGAGGAAGAGAGAGAGAGAGGAATAATGGCCATATTGCTCATTCATGTAGAAATATTTTAACAAGCTGTGCGTACTAGTCTGAAGTCTTTACAAGGCTTCATATTTCCATGGATCACAATTCACAATATTAAATACTTTGTCACTTACCTTTCGACTCGTGTGGGGTTAGTCGTGTGGAAAATAGACGATTCGCAGAATTGTAGAGCATCTTTTGTAAAATTTTGCATATCTTTTAGCCGAGCCACATGTTTTCTACACAAAAATGAGACTTCTTTTTGGTGCTATCTTCTAGATGTGAAGTAATTAAATGTTTTGAATTCAATTCAATATGTTAGAGGGACTTGAATTAGATGTTTCTAAGGAGGAAGAGATAAAGGGAAGGGTGCGATTTCCGTAGAATTCTTTGAAGAAGAAGATGAATGGAGAGAAATGGAGTTAGTAAAAGTTGTAGATGTGTCGATGTGGCTTTGCAGACTTTTGACTTGATGAGGATTCTTGATTTCACACAAATTAGTCCTAGAGATAGTGAAGAATGGCAAATGGGGAGTGTGTGTATGAAAGTAAATGAGATTAATAAATGGACTCGCTTCGTTTGTTAATTGTGTAATAAAAGTTCGTCTTATGGGTTCACCAGGGAATCCATTAAAATGCGTCTTTCTGTTAATTTCGTTGGGAAAAGTTGTTTTCTCGGCAACAATTGGGCCACGAGAGAATTGTTTAGTTCATTCAATCCGCAAGTTCTTGCTTGAATACAACAGAAATAGTTTGAATAGAAACTCGTTGAGTTTTGGAGGATATTTAATCTCCGATTACATAAGACGGACTGGTGTGGAAGGAGTTGATGAAGGAGAAGGAAGATAAGTTGGTGAGAGAAAGCAAAAGCTGTACACACAATTCTAGACTCATTTTGTGTGCAATTCTTGTAGAAAGTGAAAGTGTGTGCATATGTCTGTTGTGTGTGTGTGTATGAGTTACGTAACATACAAAATACACATTCATACACAAAGAATTTAACGAACGGTTTGCATTGTTTAATTAGCGAGAAGGCTGAATGAGTTTCGACTACAGCAATTAGCCCATTGCTATTGACGTATTTGAAGGTCGAGTGATTTGGCGAGGCAACAAACCAAACGGCTACTAAGTTATCATTTGTAACAAATTACATAGAATTGCTCATTAATATGTTCTGCTCTTGAGGTGAAAGTTTGGGTGGTTTCGAGTGAATAAATTTGGAGGTTGAAACTTGTTACTTAAAATTAGGGTAGCGAGGAAGACACGTAGAAGAGAAAGGTGAAGCTGTCATGCATAAAATATCAGGAGATGGATTGGTTTTATCCTTTTGTGGATTGAGTGGATAATGTTGGAGGTGAGGTGGAAGGCGAAATGAGACAGGAATCAGAGAATATCGCAATTGGCAATTATAAAGTTGAGGAAGTGGGAGAAAGTTAGGGTTTAATAAATAAGGATAGAGCTGACCTAGAAATGAGGACGGATTGGTTTCAGGGGAAGTTGGGGTGACAGTAGGACAGTCATGAGTCAGTCATTCTGAAGCAACCGGCTACCGGACATTAAAAGCGCTGATGTAGATTGGCCCAAGGCTCGTAAATATTCTGGAGAGCACTTTTTTCTCTCATATCTTAACGCTATCGGGGGAATTTGCCGTGGTACGTGATGTCGAATTGGTTCCGTATTTGTCTCCACTTAGTCTTCTGTAGGGTGACATTATGTCAACCCTTGTGTATAGAGTGGCAGACTGTGTGGAATAATTTGATCCTGTGCACCTCAGGTTTTATCGCATTTTAAAAGGAAAGATGAGGAGAAATGATTTGGAGAAAGAAATGTCGGGCTCTGTTGGACATGAGCCCAAAGTGAAGTCGTTTAAGCACGGATTCTAGGAGATATGATCGGCCGTATGTTTCTCCAGGATTCTTGTAAATATGCCCAGTCTCTCTGGAGAGTCCATCAAGATTAAGAGAGTTTGTTGCGGCCGTTATCACACTTGAGAATAAAATGATATTTTATATTTTTTGTGGTTGTTTGACTTTCGGATTGTTTTTCTTCATTGAGTCCTCGAGGAATGAGCGTTGGAGAGGAAGCTGGAGATGAGACAGCAGACGAGAGAGATGGTCTTCGAAGTGCATGTGGATGTGTGAGAGGGTGATTGTGTAGCTCTGTTGTATGGATTTTATTATGTATGTGTATGTGTTAAGGATGTAAGGAGGATCCCTTTGGCTTCCACTTTTTTGGTCTCATTTTGTTAATGCAGTCGTGGTAACTTTTTGTCTTTATCTTGCAGCGTGAAAAGTGTTTTAAAGCTGAGATACTCTTTTTCCTATCGCTCTTTCATCTTTTCGTATCATTAAGGACTTTTTGAAATGGAACTTTTCGTTCTGGCTCCCATTGGCACACCCACCCGAGTGGATGTTTCTTTTAAAGGGAGAGAGAGAAAGTTGAGACACACATACACAATTCGTGTTGCTCCCATTCAGAAGGGGGATGAGATTAGCTCCATTAAATTTTGTTGCGTGTTGAAGGATACACGAGCTCAAGTATTCTTCTGAAGCTGCGGGGAAGATGATGCCTCTGTGTGTGTGTCTGTATGTGTGACTTTTTGGTGACACATCCGTGACACACTTTCTCCTATGTTTCCGAGTGTGTCAGACTCTCAAAAAGGTATGGAATATTTTGTAACTTCCAGGAAGGCCTACTACAGTTCGGACCAACATTCATATACGATCTATGGGACCTATCTCCGAATTAGATATGGTAGGTGCTTAGTGCTTTCCCTCTAGTTTGAATATCTTCTTCAACACAGGTTCAACTTTGTTTCACGTTAATTAATGAGTTGATGGTTTTGCTCCAGGATTACTCAATGGACTGCTATTTCAGGCAGGTGAGTTGATGAGTAAAATATCCCGTTGTATGCTTACCACACAAGGAGATAATGAGTGTATAGAAAAGCAGGGAAAGTTTGTAATGTATTTCGGGTATAAAAGAGGACAGGGTGAGCTAATTCGTTAAATGTTGACTTAGTACTGGCGTGACCCACGGCTGAGATTTGCAGGACCAGTGGACACCCTTAGTCTGAACATAAAGATGTTGGAACGACTCTGGAGACCTGATACATACTTCCATAACGGAAAGCAGTCGTACGTGCACACAATCACAGTTCCGAATAAACTGCTTCGGATCACTCAAGAAGGAGAGATTCTGTATTCCATGAGGTAATTGTGAATTGAGATCTAATATAATCCTTTCGAACTGGGTGGCTTTTAATTCCCAGTGGAGAGGAGGGTCCATTAAATAAAGAAGACTCTGAAAACAATGAGAGAACAATAAGTTTTTGGGGGGTTGAAATTGAATTTTTATGTGGAATTGATTCCTGGTGAGTAAAGAGGATTGAAGGAATGAATAGGAGATTATGGAGAAGACGTAATGACCAGTGATGGTCGTACACACGATCAGGTTGCTATCACTGCAAATGGATGTCGTCTTTCTTTGGAGGAGAAAGTGAGCACTTCATAGAAATGAAAAGGCAAATGGGAGGGCGAAATGACATCCATCGTGTTGGGTTCATTTGTCCTTCCGCTTAGAAAGAGAGTTTCCTTGTGTACTCTCTAATCCTAAGCTCACTCTTCGCCACTTATCTAAATAGCTTATTTTACTTTCACTCGTCCGACCCGCAGTGGAAGTGTTTCTTTCGATTCTTCCTCCTGTGGTTAACCCTAATTGTCAGAGACCCGTGCTGGCTGACTCCTTGTCTTCTTCGTGATGATACGTCTAATCTTTATTTACTCTCCTTTCAGGTTGACCATTAAGGCCAAATGTCCTATGTGTTTGAGGAACTTCCCGATGGATACCCAATCGTGTCCTCTCATCATTGGAAGCTGTGAGTGTCTCAGACTCATTTCGTATCACTTCAATCCCTGTCTACAAGCAACTACTTCCAAATTATCCCCTACTTTGGTTGTAGCTGAAGGAGGAATGATTTTTAATGTTACACACTTCCCATTGTAGTTAGTTAGGAAGTTGGAAGAAACCCGTGAGCAGATCTTATTAGGAGTCGGGATAGGGAAATATAACGGGTATTTGTGGGATCTTGAATACTTCACTCACAATACTACATTGGGAACGAGGTTCAGGCTTTTCGAAAAAAATCATATACTATCTTATGCACCTTTATTTAACTTA
>JAQGAD010002926.1:0-11739 GCA_034696625.1 Isotomurus palustris
TAAAACAGCAGGAGCTGAAGAAGTTCTATAGGGTAAGTACGCAAGGCCTATGATAAGTGAGAACAAAACTGTGTTCAATCTGGGTCTTCCACTGAATGAGAGTTCCATGTTCCTGAAATAAAAAACCAAACAATTTTGAGCAAACATTCGGCATCAATTTAATCTTACAAACTTCGTATCTATATCACTTAATGTCTTGTTCTTATCTTAGCTCTCACCTTTTTTCAGCAACCGCAGCACTCTAAAGAAAAGACGGAATAACCAGATAACCTATGTCACTTCCCGTGTTCCAACTCAGTTCCAAGTTCCAACTTTCCACCTACCACGTCCCACTTTCTGCGGTTCCACTCTCCTTTGAGTCACACAATCCCACAACTACGAACTACGATGAACTAGTGAACCTACAAAATATAATTGATTCAACTAGATTAAAGTCGGTTTATATATATTTATTTACGGATTCTTTTACACTCACAAAAGTCACAAATGAATTATTTACGCAATCATGCATGAATTTTGCATAATTCTTATGAAACTTACAAGACGCCTTGACTTGGAGTAGCGCAGGTTTTAACTTCTGAATGTTATTTGCGGTTAATTACAGGTTTACATTACACGTAGAATAACATTAAAGAAGGATAAAGCTGTGTGAATTTGTTGTGCAATAATTTACGTTCTTCCACCTCTCACACTCTGTGCACAGTCACATAGTAAAAGACGAGTTTTGCTCGTGCTCTTTAACACATCCCTAGACTCGCAGAGTTTAGATCCTCTCACTTTCATCTCACAAGTGCACAGTAGGTATGAAAAGGTTTGAAATCAATGAAATCATGTTCTCAGTTTGGACGATCTTGTACAAAACATATAAATCATTTTATTCTGGATTTTAAACAATCTATGAGTTCTTGGAGTGACGCTTCCAAAACTTTTTGACGTCGTCGTGTCCGTCCTTGTTGACAACTACGGTTCTCTTCTGATCATTGGAGTGGACGAGAACACCGATGTCTTGGGCGTAGTCTCGAACTAACTCGTAGTCTCTTTGGGATAGGAATTGGTTGTATAGCACACTTTCGTTAAATGTTAAGCGATTTCTTTCCATTTCCCACAGTTTAATCTGGTCAACTATCGTAAGAGGTAAGGCGTTGTTAGGATTTTTAGACCTGTAAGGAATATTACATTACTCATAGATAAATTGATAAGGAATCAAAATGATATTTCTGAACACAGTAATTATGATAACTTTACGTTTTAACCATTTCTGCGTGTACGTGCATATGCAAAAATGAAATTATTTGATCGGCAGAAATTCCCATACGAAGTGCTTGTCTAATGGAGTCTCTTGTTATGACACCAACTGACAGGTTAGGAAATCTGAACAAAAAGTCGGTGAACATTCCAACCAACGCTAGCTGCAAATCTTTAAATAAGTTATTTATCATTTTTTTAAAGTAGTTATATTTTATAATAAAAAATAAGTTTCATGTACTCAGTCAATCAACTCTTACCTGAATCTGTGTACGCATATAACCTGTAATTTGTTTCAAGGACGATGAAGCCAGTCTTATGCTTGTCAGTATCTAGATGAACTGTACGAGATCTTGAGGCCCAGTTGACAGCCAAACGAGTGGGATAATATCTGCCTGCTTTTCGCTGTCCACAATGTACAAATAAATTAAATAACCGATGCAAACAAATTCTACTTCATTACGACATTATATCTTACAGATCTTTGGTAAATCAAGCCGAATTCTCTTAAATGTTGAAGAAAATTCGACATATGGTCGCTGATCTCATCTGTGCTGTAATCTTTCCCCAGAGTTCCAAACGATAACCCGAATAAGTAAGCCAAACACTCTGTTTTTTTCATCCCTCGTTTCTCAACTGTTTCTAAGTATTTGATAATAAAATACCAAACTTGCGATGAAGTATCTAATAGTAGAAACTGGAAGCCTTCATTTGTGATAGTTGGAAATTTGTTACTGTTGTCTTGCTCCCTATAATGAAATTTCTTCTCAAATTAAAAAGTTGTCCCCAGAAAATCAAGCAAAGTTAACCACTTACATCAATCCTGCATGAGTTAAAGTCACTATTGTGTCTCTTGAAACACTGTCGAGTTTTTGCTGTTTTTCAACCAGGTAGTGTAAAATAGCCTCCCATCTTTCCAGTGCATACGAATCCAAATCCTTCACTGATTTTACTTTAGGATCCATCTCCATCCCGTAACTCTTAGTCCAAGGTTGCCCTCTAAATATGCAAAATTGAAGTCGTTAAATCAACTACAATGAACTGTACAAATAAATAACGCTCTGGCGGACTTACCCTCCCAATAAAGCAAGCTTAAGATTGTGACGGAACATATGATTCAGGACCCACCCGGGCAAGCCTCCAGGCATTGCTACTTCATTCCAAATTCTAATACCATTCAGGGCTTCTACTGCTTGAGCATGTTCCCTGTAAAATCGAAAAAAATAAAGTGATTCATTTCTTAAAGTGCATAATTATTAAACTACTCAATACTAGATTTTACGTCTTTAAAGAACGATTACTGGCGAGAAAGGTTATTAGCTATTACTTAATAAACTGCTGCGTCACCCAAGACCCAATGACAGCTTGTGGAAGTGGTTGTTCGATGTACAAAATTCGCAGAACATAATTCTGTGCTAATTTAGGCAGCTCCCTAAAAACACACAAATAAAATAAAGATTATAGTACAATTACATTATTTTTTCATTTTCCTAATAGATATCTAATATAAACTGATTTCAACACCTGAAAATTGCCAAACACGGCGCTGGAAACCCAAACAACTCATCAACTTCATGGACAGGCAGTGTCTTCAGATAATCCAACAATGTCTTGCATTCCTTAAAATGTTCCAGTACTCCCATCTCGCCCGTAAATTCTGTCCACAACAACAATTACAAATTTTCAACATCTTTCAAACATTTTCCACCTGTTCTGTTTTCTTATCAGTAATACGAAATGAACAAACAAAAATCACCAGACTCACGTCATAAGCAGACACCAATCAAACAACGTATTACAGCTCCTAATTAATCGCAATTAAGACAGCAGAATACTTAATTAGTTAAAACAGTAGCAGCAGTAATACTAACCGGCAACAATCACCAACCTCAATCAAACGAGAAATGAGTGAGACTTGAGACTTGAGACAGAGACACGATACTTTAAATTACGCTGTGTTTACATCCATATGAGAAACATAAACACCGCCAAATTCAAAATCCTCCTGAATAATCAAATTCTTCTGTCAACATTGGCCACATCGATAAGCACACATACATAACAATAATTTTAATCTGTTCACTACATTTACATCTGGTTCACTTTCATTTTCATTTGTCCAAAATTTAAATACATTAGTATTTACGAAAATTACACGATTTTTTTAAATCGAACGAATACTGACGAGTTATATAACAAGTGACATTCATTTTATTGGGTGTTTCATTACTTGCTACATTACAATTTAAACAATTAGGTAATTGTGTCTGTATAGTAGTCTGTGGGCTTTTGGTGCGTGAAGTCTAACCGGTTCCTTTTAATGCACAGAAAAGTGCACACATTCTTACTCTTATGCTATCTCTCGTGAAAGAATTAACTTAGAGGAAGGTGAATTATTATGGAATGCACACGTTGCATGCATAATTTATTTAAACGACGATGCAACTCTCTTCCACACTGCTAACAGTGCTAACTGGCTAGAGGCATCTTTGTCCATGATCTTATCTTCGTGATGCATGCAACCCAAGGTTGAATTGCTTTATCCACATGGTGGTGGGAATAGAGCGCACAAATATAGACATTCGTGTAGTCATTGATAACTTTAATTCTTGGTATGGTAATAAGAGCTCTTGAATTTCTCAGGGCAAGAAGTCTTTATTACCATTTTCTTAGGAAATTGAGGTTTTAATGTTGTTGAGGTTTACACAGTCCACAGAACCATACTGTTTTAAGAAGAATGTTAAGAAGCAATACAATTGTAGTTTAAATAGGCAGGATGACAAGAAGGCAGTGCTGAATAGATCTGATAGAAGTAGAGGTGAGCACTGAAGACATTGTAAGGGAAAGGAGAGATAATAAACTCGACCAGAATATAATATTTAAGTACTTAAGTAAAAGAATACACAGAAGTATGGGGGAATCATCATACATATCAGTTCACGTGCCCTCAAACTCGTCAGGGGACGATGCTGAGAACCAGTCGACTAGTCCTTCAATCAAGTTTACTACTATCAGTATACGAAGGGTGAGTTTCTTTCATTCATTCTATGTGTGAATGTTCATTCATATTAATAAGGTTGTTATCGTACAGTGTCTTAAATTAGCACGCAAATTGATGAGAAATGTGATTATTTAAAGAGTTTGTGCGTAGTGCTTAAGTACATAAAGTGAATGTAGGTTGCAAGTTGGAACTTACTTGTTCATTGTGATTGCGACTAACATGTGGATTTAATTGTTATTCTCAATAGTGGTGGAACAGATTGAGTCGGCTGCAGAAGAGTGTCCTCCTCATGAGTTTCTCAATAATTCTGGGATTCACTTTTGTCCTCACATTGTCCAGGACACATTCTCAACAACCTCAAATAGCAGTGCCCAATGGGTTTCTTCATCAACGACAGCAGAATGACGATTTTAGAGTGAATTTGAATAATGAAGTTATCGAGAATCAGGGAGTGGGTCCTGGACCTGGACCGCCTGGTAGAGGCTTTGCAGAAATAGGAAGGGAGTCTACTCGTTCGTCGAGGAAGAATAAATATGATTGGAGGTTACCTAAAGCGTCTTCAAGTGTTTTACCAACAGTTCCAGGAGTTCTTAAGCCTGATTACAGTGATTTACCCACTGATACAGATCGTAGCAATAAACCTGTAAGTTATGGATCTGATAAGTTTTATAGAATAATTGACTAAATAAATAGCGTCAAATAATACATCCTTATGCATTTCAGAAAATAAGTAAGCAACAAGCAGAAAATATTCGTAGTATAATATCCCTTGATCCAGTAGTGCCACTTGAGTCCAATAAGAATCCTGTGATAGATAAAACAATTAAACCTTCCATTGGACTTCACTTCAATGGTATGCAGAGCTTGGTCCATAAATATGGCTAATCCTAACTGTAGTAAAAATTATTCAAATGTATTGCAGGTCCAGAAAATGCTCGACAGAGAGCTGTTGTTGACGCTTTCTTGCATGCATGGAATGGATACAGGAAATTTGCGTGGGGTCAAGATCATCTTAAACCTATTTCTGGGGGAGGCCAAGATTGGTTCGGTCTTGGTCTCACTTTAATTGATTCTCTGGATACAATGTATGTTATGAACCTCCAGAAAGGTGAGAACTATTTCATACTCTTGTTCAATGAATTGTGAGTTTGCATTCTACTAATTGTAGTTGAATTTTTGGAATCTAAATGTTTGACATTGTCACCTTTGATCAATAGAATTTACTGAAGCTCGAGACTGGATTGAGTCATCCTTATCTTTTGATCTGAGCAGAAATGTCAATTTATTCGAAACAACGATTCGTGTTCTTGGTGGCCTGTTGAGTGCCTACCATTTGTCCGGTGACACAGTTTTCCGCACTAAGGCTCACGAGCTAGGCTCAATCCTCGTAGTGGGATTCAAAAGCCCGTAAGAACTTTGGTTTTAAAGCCATGTAATTACTTTTAATTACGAAATCTTGAACCCAGTTAATATTTTTGTTGTTACTTTGCGGTAGATCGGGTGTGCCTTATTCAGATATTAACTTGAGAAGTAAAACTGCACATGGACCTAGCTGGAATCCTGATAGTACGACCTCAGAGGTAACTACAATTCAGCTGGAGTTCCGAGATCTGTCACGCATAACAAATATTCCTATTTTCGAGGTAACATACAATTTTAAAACTAAATTATATCAGGATTCGTGTGTTACATAATAATTAAATTACCATTACAGGAAAGTGCTATGAATGTTTCAAAACACATACACACTCAACCTAAGTTAGAAGGACTTGTGCCAATACATATAACTCCTGCAACGGGACACTTTAGGTCGTCAGCTGTAATAACTTTAGGAGCACGCGGAGACTCATACTATGAATATTTGCTAAAACAATGGATTCAGACTGGGAAGAAAATTGACTTGTAAGATTTATATTCGTCTATAAATCCTGGCTTATTTTTATTCATTGTCAGTCGAATACAGAAGGATTACATTGCGTTTCTTTTATAAATTTTTAGTTTGAGAGATGACTATTTGCTCGCAATCGAAGGAGTTCGTGACAGACTCCTGCAAAGGACTAAGTTATCTAATCTTACATTTATCGGAGAGTTGGAGGGTGGCGGACGAATTTTCAAACCAAAAATGGTATTTACGATATTCAATTAGTATTATATTACAGATGCTTCTTTCCTCTAATCTTGAGGACGTTCAAGGAACATAGATTAAGCTAATTATGCAAAATCTCTTTCGCAATTTTAGGATCATTTAGTGTGCTATTTACCTGGAACTTTAGCGCTTGGCGTAATGCACGGACTTCCTTCTTGGCATATGGAAATCGCTAAGTCCCTCCTCGAAACGTGCTATCTTACGTACAAGAATCAACCCACAGGGCTTGCTCCTGAAATCACTTTCTTTAAAACTGAAGTAAGCGTTCTTTATATTTTGTTTGCTTCTGTTACTTTTGAAAAGAATCGAACGCTAACAGTATTTTTTTAACAGGATGATGCTGAAGTAGACTTTTTTGTGAAACCCAATGACGCACACAATTTACTGAGACCTGAGACAGTTGAGAGTCTTTGGTATATGTACCAGATCACAGGAAACAAAATGTATCAGGATTGGGGCTGGGAGATATTTCAATCTTTTATGAAGTACGCGCGTGTTAAGAATGGTTTTACGTCCATTAGTTCTGTACTGAATCCTGAAAATACTCGTCCGCGCGACATGATGGAGTCTTTCTTCCTTGGAGAAACCCTTAAATATTTTTATCTTCTATTCAGCGATAAGCCCATATTTGAACTTGACAAGTGGGTTTTCAATACAGAAGCTCATCCACTTCCTGTTCGAGATCGCTAAATCTTGTCAATTTTGTGTATCGCATCCATTAAAAAATCATCAACTTAGATTATGCTCTCAAATATGCTAACATTATAAGCGAGACCTGCGCAAGACAGTTCGGAACACATAATCTAGCTATAATAAGAATAGGTCGAAAGTTGAATGAAACTCATGAATGGTTTTTACTAGCCTCACCAAGAATTTTCGAAAGCAGTAATGCAGTGGATGGATAGAAAATAGTAAATAGATTTTTGTTTGGATAGATTTGTGCGAAAGTATGTTACATTCCTTTGTACATTACAAAACTCAAACGAAAACGTGTAAAGGAAATGTACAAAGCAAACAAATATTTATGTATTTAGGCAGGCTGTGTGATTAAATGACAAAATGTGTGAATGCAGATCAGTGGTGAGCTAGTCGATGAGAAAATTCGTAGAAGGTTGACACAGTAGCTGTGTGTCATGTGTAATTTTGTGCTCGCAGTATTGTTTTGCCTTCTACCAAGCTTGAAAAAAGTTATGTAATAACATTCGCGTGTTGTTGTGTCGGCGGAAATGACCAATCCGATTTGTAGGCTGTGATAGAGAATTATTGTGTAGCTGTTATATCAATTGTGTTGCATGATTATGTTTCCTGTATGTACAGACGAATACGTAAATTAATGTTTAAAAATTAAATGTTTAAATTTTAAATTAAGGGAATCTACCAGTCAACACGTAAGAATGCATCTATCAACACTCGCTTTATTATAACAGTCAAAAAGAACCACGAAATAAAGTTATCTCCTTAGTACACGGTTAACGAGCTTCTGGAAGGAAGCCGATTGCAATTTAATCATAATAACATTTCCATCTCAAGGCAAGCATTCATATATCATTCTATAATATATTACTCATAAAACACATAAAGCTCCCAACTCATTTAAAACAACAAGTATAACAATATTTATAAAGATCAGACTAACGATCTGTAGAACTCTCAACTAACTAACTTGTACTTTGATAGGAATACTAGCAAACTAATAATACTTAAATTACTACTCTATTTATGAAATATCGCTGAACTGATTGGAACAAGAATTTAAAAATTGGGAACTGTTAAAAGTATTAATATCTATTCCTGAATCAAAGTTCTTGTTGGATTCTGAATCTTTATGTGAATCTCCTGCTGCTGCTAATCCTAAATGTCTTAAGGCTACTTCTGTGGGTGAGACAACTGGCGAAGGTATTAACAACAGAGGTGAACACGCTTTTAACACGATCTCCCAATCATCAAGAGTTCCTTTTAGTATCCTCAAAACCTTTAATGCACAAAACAACATATTTAGTCCATTTGTTCTTCACTGTGGAATTTTAGGGATCCCCAGACTAATTAATTTATTCAATAAAAAAACATACTTGATCATTGGCAGCTACATCGAAAACAGTTTGACCAGAAACTGACGTCTCTTCGACAATTTGTGTTCCAACAGGTTCTTGTTCATCCTCGTCATCTTCAGTCTCTTTATTGCTTACGTGGTTTTCCACAGTGGAGTCACCCTGTTAATTAAGAAAAATAATCAGTCAGTAAATTGGCCCGGCTGAGTCATAATTAACTTGATAATTGGATTTGGATAGAAGGCACTTACCCCATGATACAAAATTAATGCACACAGTGTTGTGAATCCTGCACTGGACGCACAATGCAGAGGAGTGTCTCCCCTGTAATTCTGAATGTTCACTAAATCTTCTGCTGCCCTTCGACTTCCAGCTTTCTTAAGAATGATCATTGTACAAATGATGGACTCTTTAGATTCTTTTTCTACTGCAAAGTGAAGTGGAGTTCTTCCATAGCTTCCTTCCTGAACTGTCAAATCTGCTTTATTGCTGCACAGAAGATCCACAATTTCTGTAAATCCATTCGATACTGCGATGTGAAGTGGAGTTAAACCTGAAGAAAACAAAACTCCATAATAAGCAGTTGCACTCGATACATCTTTAGGATAATCTTTAAAACATGTGCTAAACTTACTTGAATAATTAGGCTTATTAATGGCAGCAGAAGCATTTGTTGCTTGAAGAAGAACCCTAAGACACAAAGCGTTGTTAGCCTTCACAGCGATGTGAATCGGCGTGTCTCCTTCTGCATTTGGAATGGTCAAATCCAAATTGGAGTGTCTAACTAAATCCTGGACAAAGTCGATTCTGTTCGCCATCACAGCTAAGGTCACAGGAGTCGAGTTCCTCATATTGGTTTCATTAATAGCATGTGCTGTGTCTGGAGATGAAGTCAAAGTTTCAAGAATTCTTGCGAAAGGTTCTGGTTGCTCATGAATTATGGCTGAGTGGAGAGCACTAAAGACAAATGGGAAATTCATTAAGGAAATGCTCAATGTTTATACTCAGGGACTTTCCGATTGCTAAACTGGGAACTTTGTTGCTTACTTGTCTCCATGTTCATTGACCAAGCATAGCAAGTGTCTGAGTTTCTTGAGAACACCACTAAAGTCTGAAGTCTCGGCCCAAGAATGAAGTCCCTGGCAAATACTGAGGGCTACACTCATCGCCAAAGCTTTAGATTTGGAAGCTTCTTCAGTCTCACAAGATGCCACACTGGAACCGGAAGTTTCATTTGATGAAGGTGCAGTATCACAGACTGTGGTAACATTACTGGATCCTTGTCGTATATTAGATGGACCTGTTTTGACACACAGACAGATTTTATGGGTTAGTATGTATTTCAAGGTTTAAGTTTCTTGAGTAAAAATTCCAAAAAATCCACAATGTAAGTACGGAATCCTACCAGCAAGATTGTTATTTCCGGGATTAGCTAAGTCATTCTGAGGATTGCCCAGGTTATTAGGCCCCTCTGGTTCATTCGGTCTCGATTGACCCCGGGAATTTCCTTGTGGGTTATTATCACTGTCACCACGACCACTCCCACCACTGCCACCCCCACTGCCACGTCCTTGTTGCCTTTTGGGCATTTTTCGAACTGTATCATCAACAAAACACGGTATAATCTGCATTCCAAGTGAGTCACAAGAGTCTCGATTTTGCATGCAAATCTAGAGATTCGATTTACGATACTAAAAGTAAAGATTTCACACACTTCTTTCGATGGGTTTGTACTTGAAGCGTATCGGTTGACTTGTAGCACCGTCCGTAGGTCTCTCAAGTTGTAACCACACGTCTACTTCAGTATCAATGTCACAAGAACGGTACGCTGGAGTTCTGCACGAAAGAAGATCAACAGTTGAAGTAAAGTTTAAATGTATGTCTCAAGTTCACCAACCACACCGTGAATATACTTCACATGTATCGTTATAGCTTCACCGTTCAACTACGAATGAACCGAGTGAGACTCAACTGAAGTGTATTTATCTCACACATACACACACAATTGGTAGCTTGGTAAGTACGAAGCTATACAAGAAGATTATTATGAACCTCTCGAGAGTGTTTTCCATTAAATAAGGGAATCCAGTGACTTGTGGTGGTTCCCATATTCCCTTCCCATACAAAATGGGGATTCACCACAGCCACTACCATTCAACTCAATTATTATTCGTGTAAAGTTTAGCAAGCCTGTATCCATAATTGTTCATTGGTAGTCCGTCCTACGCTACGTCTTTCATAGTTTCATATGAGGAATTCCTGCTATTCACTCTCAACTACACACACTTCAATGTTCAATGGGAATTCAATGTGATCTCGCAATGCTTGGGAAAACTAAATCTTCGAGTATGAATAATGCAGTTTATGTATTTTACTCCTCGAAATCCCCGTGTGTTCGTTTCTTCCTCGTTCGGATATCGTATCAATTGGTAAATCCTAATTGGCACAGAAATCTCTGTGTTCTGTCTGACTTTTGTATCACGCCACTACTGCGGGGAAAACAACGTGGTGACATTAATATTTCATCTCTCAAGTAGTTTAGTGCAGTATGAATCTCAACCACATCCGACAGAGTAAATGAGAATGTTGGCCCGAGTGTAGTGCAATCATTAACTTCGTATTTTATGGCTGCAAAAAACGAGCTGGATAATTCTGAGCCTGCGACCTGACCGTTTATTGCCAACCTATAAATTGTCTTGGGGCATTCCAGACTTTTCACATGTAATTTCCATACAATGATACAATAAATAATGTAAAATATCCAACGACTCAACGTACCTACCTAGGTACATGTTTTTGTTTGAATAATAAACTCTCTGCTACAAAATTAGCTGTATAAAGGCAGTCTCATAATAATTAGCTTTGGAGCTTATGGCAATTATTTGACAAACCTTGATCAAACCTATAAGTATTATCAATGAACAAATATATTACGTAGATTTGGGACTTTTTATTTACAACTTTCATTGACAAATCGACACATGGAAATCCTGTGAATTTCCAGATGGGAATTTGGAGAATTTCATAACTCTTCCGTTTTCCATACTTTGCAACACTGAGCTTCTATTTTTATTTAAACTTAACCTAAATTAAATCTACATATCCTTGACCATATTGGGAAATTCTCGGATAAAATTTTCAACAAAACAGTTTAAAGTATACGCACGTCACGTTATTTTTTTTCTTATGCGATTTCTAGCAATAACCGACAACCGACAACAAATATATTGTTGTGTTTCGCGAGACTCAGTAATTATTTCTCCATACACTCATTAATCACAACCTCGTCAGCCTCCAGT
>JAQGAD010002927.1:0-11736 GCA_034696625.1 Isotomurus palustris
ATCGATTTGTGCTTTCTCTTCGTATGTTGGGCCAATTGATTTTAACAAACAACCTTGACCTTCAAGTAGATTGTGTTTATTAGTTTATTCAGTAGCTTAATCATTCAGAGGTTCTGTTTTGATCCGGATGAAGTTCTGGGGTGCCGAGGATTCTACGCCGTTGTGTTGCACTTCGTACAGCAATAAGACTCCGACTCCGACTGCTTGGAACTTTTGACTCGTGACTACGCAAGTGGGATGCCAACAAGTGAAATGTCGTACAAAAAGATGTCTAGAAAGCGATCGAGTTTGAGTAAGATTTGTAAAATGATTACCATAATTCGTGAGAGAAATTGCACTAATAATATGTTTGTGTTTGTGTTTAGAAAAAGGAGAGTCAGTTTTGCCACTGGCGTTCCAGTCAAGACTAAGTGACCTGTTTACACAGATTGAGAAAGAATTTGAAGCTCTATACTTGGAGAACATTACATGTGAGAGCCGTTGAGGGATAAGCTTATGAAGGGAAGGTTAGGATTCAAACTTTTTGTGGGTTTTCTAGTGCACGAGAAACTTGACAGCCTTGCAGCTGGCGACCAAAGGGAACCTACAAGTTTGACATCAAATCCAGATCGCTCGTATGCAGGGGGATCAGGTTATGCTGATGGAATTGATGTACCGGACACCCCAATTGGGGGACAAAAGTCACTAATACAAAAAGACAAAACTAAGGGTAGCTTAGTACATTACGGATTGACCCCCCTGTATGCAAAGTATGCAAAAATTACATGAAATTGTATTTGTAGGAGGCCTTCCGAGTCAGCAGAAAGTAGCACTTCGACTAAAGCAACAAACAAGTAAAATTGTGTCTAGTTTCAAGACTAATGCGGTCACCTGTAGTTTGATGAAGGAGTTTGCTGGGCATAAAGATGGAATATGGGATGTTACATCAGCAAAGCTTGGGATTCATGTTTTAGGAACAGCATCGGCTGGTAATTATATTAATCGTTTTTGTTCATTTATTCTTCCTATATTTTGTATTGGATGTTTCTCAAGATTTGTTCTCAACTGAATTGTAGATCATAAAGCTGGAGTTTGGGCGGTTGATTCTGGTAGATGTCTTCTGAGATACCAAGGACACACTGGATCTGTAAATTCAATAAGATTCCATCCTTCCAGAGAGCTTGCATTAACGGCTTCTGGAGATCATACCGCTCATATTTGGCAAGCGTCTGTGGCTTGGGAACAGATGGTATTCTAGATGCACAATATTCCTCGTCCACGTATGTATTTACACGATATATAATCCTGGATAATTGCTTATTTTCATCTGTGCAGGTGCAAAAGGGTTTATCTTCAGAAGAGGAATTTGAGTCGTCCGAAAAAGAAGAATACGATGAAAATACAGATGGTCCCATCGGTTTGGCTACCTTGCGGACTCCATCGTCTATTCTAAGCGGCCATACTTCTGTAGTCATTTGTGCTGATTGGCTGCCTGGTAAAAACAACAACTTTAATCTGATAATGTGTAGTTTGGAAGTGCTAATTAGTTTAATTTTGTTTCAGGTGGGGATCAATTGATAACTGCATCGTGGGATCGAAGTGCCTCATTATGGGACACTCAGACAGGTGAACGGTTACAGAATTTTTTCGGACATGATCAAGAATTAAGTTATGCCACAACTCATCCTATTCAAAAACTGGTCGTTACAACATCCAAAGATGTAAGTTAACTCTGTGCATGTGTTATACTTTAGAAAAACTCGAATAACTTGGAGTGCAGCAAAAAGTACTAATTAACAATGAAATGATGGATCTAGGCAACGTTTCGAATGTGGGATTTGAGGAGCCCGTGTCACTCTGTTTCGGTATTTCAAGGACACACTGAGTAAGCAGATACTTGTGCTCGATAAAGCCATATAATATGTATTCATATTTTTGAACACTGGACTTTAAAATTCAATTATTGCAGCAATATTACAAGTGCAGCATTCACAAAGGAAGAGAAATTAGTATCTGGATCTGATGACAGAACAGTTAAAGTGTGGGATATCAGAAATATGAGAGCATCTTTAGTAACGATTCGTTTGGATTCAGCAGTAAATCGGATATCCCTCTCCTCGTCAGGTCTTATTGCTGTTCCTCACGATGACAGACACGTTCGAATATTTGATTTAAGTGGGCAACGGCTAGCAAGACTTCCGAGAAGCAATAGACAGGTATGGTAAAAAGAACGTTAAAAATCGGTTGTCTATTATTGATCGCTGTGTGTTAGCTGCATTCATTACTAGGGATAGCATGTTACTGGTGTACTTAAGGTTTAATTTGTTATGATTCGAATTCGATTCAGGGTCACCGAAGAATGGTAACCTCATCAGCCTGGAGTGATGACACCAAATGTAATCTCTTTACTTGTGGGTTCGACCGTGTAGTTATGGCTTGGAATGTTCAACTTAATAAAGATAAGGACAAGGACAAAGATAAGGAGAAGGAGAGGGAACGAGAAAAAGACAAAGATCGTGATTGAGTTTTAAAGGCTAGAGAAGTACCAACTGCCAAAACACTTGCCAGTCACCCTCTTTACAAAGCTTAGCCTGTCCACATTCACATTTAGCTAGTCTTGTTTCAGGAAAATAATACTTGAATTTATATATAATCAGTAATCAGCGTAAGATGAAACGAAAAAAAATACTTGTCGATTGTCGCAAAGCCGTCAGTCACAATTTTACCAGCATACAAGTCTCGAGAGAATTAATTTTAATTTAAGTTTTAATTTTTCTTTCTCAAATATTTCAAATTCGAGATTTAAGATCTTAAGTATTTCTATTTATAGTCTATCAACTTAATATTTTGGGCCGGTAACATTGTTTCTCATAATGTCCTCATAATGTTTCATGGACCTGATGAATTGTGATTGCGTAATTTTATATGCGTGTTAAAGGTTAGTTTACTATAAGAATGAATGTAATTGTAAGTAGAACTCATTCAATTTGATTCATTGATTTGAATGACTAAAAATGTCTGATGTGACTAGTGATTACTTAATTACTGTACTCCTACTCCTACTACAACTAACTACTTCTACGTGTAAAGTATATGTAAAGTATTGTTGAAGAGATGTCCCGTCGTACTTGTGTCAGTATTTAAATAACGTTCAACTTGGCATTCAAGAGTTTTCATGCTATAAGCTATGGCTGAACGCATTCGGCATTCAGATGTAATTGCTGGGTTATACCTCAGGTTGTATCTTTTATTTATTAAATTCAGCCTTAATTTTGCTTTTGTATGATTATAAGTAAGACTAGATGTTATACTTTGCCGAATGACCAGGAATATCCTGATGTGCTCTGACCTGGAACAATGTATGAATCATCAAAGTATAATAAATCCCACAGAATTCATCAAAAGAACCCCATTCTTCCTGGATTCCATCTCTCTTCTCGGAAGAGAAAGGAGCGATAATGTTGATTGTGTTGGTGTAGATAGTGGGAAGGCGTGAAAAGGTGTCATTAGTAATTTTAACTGATGAAAGACATCGAAAGGGTAGAATCTACGAGGACTTCGGTACTGCGCGGAAAGTATTCACCTCTCAATATAGCTAAGAATGAACAAAAGTTTTTTCTACAAGTGCAAGTCTATGCCTTGTGTCGTCAACACAGTCATATAAGGTCGGCATAGGTCAGCAAAGGAAAGAATGTATTATTAGTTGGAGTAAAAGAAGTGCTGAGTCTAGCTTAAAACATCACCGTCAGCTCAGTAATACCGAATTCTAAGCATTCGAGAGTTCGAGGAAAGCTGTGTAAATAGAAAGATGATATTTTCTGACGCGAGAAATGGAAGTAGAGAGTAAAACGCTTCTTCTGTCTAGCTCTCCAATTCCATTCCGGATTCTTAGAGACAGGGAAGTCTGTGGAGCGTCCATACATCGTACTCCTAGTACAGCGCGTTGATCACATCGGCGTTGCTTCTTTTGAATTATCTCTGGACAATCCAGACAGTAAACTGGCGGGACGCGGATCAATGAAAACAGGAGGGTCCTGGAAATGGAAAAGGCAAGGCTGGAGACTCAGCTTTAGCCTATCCAATATCAACCATCCATACTTCTGCCAGCATCTGCACCCCCACAACTCCTGCTTGCTGGCTGGGAGAGATACCTACAAGACGTAAAAGAAAGAGAACTTTTAGGCATGCCATATAGTAAGGTAGTTTTGGAAGCAAACCAACCATACCACTATGCGAGCGAACTACACAGTCTCGCTGGAAAAGTATAGAAGCCCTGTGTATAGCACAGCATTGATATATCCATATAAAAGTTAGGAATGCATCCCTATAAAAGTAAGCGTGGACGCTTTGAGCAGCTCCCACTCCCTATCATTATATTACAGAGGGAGAGCAGCTCTTACATTTTGAAGTAATAATAACACGCCAACTTGACGATGTACGCCTACCACTGTTCCCAATGCTTCTTCTATCTGTACGGTATTCTATTTCATTCAGATACCTAGTCAAGCTTTCCTCTGCTTTTACCACTATCATTGCCAACAGTCGTTTCGAAACACTGTACACTTCTTTCATATATATATTGAAAATAGTTAGAGGGTTAGAGTCTTATTACCAACTCTACCAACCCAGCCATCCAGCGAGGTCTCTGCTGGAGGAATATTCTTCGCTGTAGCTATACCTCCACCACGACTTAAATCAAGCCTGTTAGCAAAAACTTCTCTCCCTAGGCTAGGGTAGATAGACAAGTAAAAAGTGGATATACATACATGGAGAGCTCTTGAGTTGAGTCAGCATAGATATATTTAAGGTACATACATATCTGCTTCCATCGTCCCCCTAAAGTAGAAGTCGACTCTATCCTCGTCAGCCTAACCAAGCCTTTAGGTTGATTGGTAGTCGTAGAGAGGCATTCTAAGACTTTTCAAGCGTCTTATATCTACAACATCTAGCTACATCTTACATATAATACACACATAGACGAGTCTTCTTCCAAGTAAAATAAGTGGAAGAGAGTTTTTGCTCGAAAATACCTAAAAGCTTCCTTTCCTCTGGCTCTTTCTCTCTTTACTCTGCACACACACACACACACATCTATTCCTACTTCATTCCATTCCAAATGGTACACATCTATTCCTCTCTCTCTTGCTAGTCTGCCTGCACTTCCAGATATTTATTATCCTTCTCACCCTTATTCCCTGGCAAGCTACATGAAATCATAGAATGAAAGGGTTTACTCTACAGACGCATAGAACAGAGCCCGACCTTCCAACCGTAGCATCTGAGCATAATAATAATACCCACCAATAGGCATAGACGCCTCAGAGTCAGAATAGAGCCTCACAAGCTACAGAGTCGAAAGAAGCAATAGCTAACACTCTATCCACTACTCTACTTGCGATAGCAATACCTTATTCCTTTTTACTTACATTACATACACCTCAATAACAACAACAAGAGGAGAGAATAATATATAGATTTAATATAAAATCCTGTCTCCATTATATCCTCCTCTCCCTTATAAACAGAATACACAACTACTAACGAAAGAGGCTATCTACTTGAATACTTCGCTCACAACCTACCTATCTGAGTGAGAAGAGAGTATTTGGAAGACTCATATTCTGTCTGTGCATCTTCTTTTTCAACCCAATCCACAATTCAATCCAGCAACATCAAACTCTCTCGGTCTCCGTAGTGTATTTGTAAGTGTAAGCGTCGTCTAGCCCAATATATTTATAACGAAATAATATTATACGTACGCCTTTAGTGCATACTAGGACCCAGAACCATTTACATTATTACTTACTACACATACAACTTTAGTCCTATCTATTTGCCTGCTATTCTGTATTCCCTGGTACGTACACTACATCATATTACACTTACTTGCATTACTTCACTAACTCACTTCTCTCTCTGCTTTTACATATAAATTCTGCTATAATATCATTATACCCAAGCAAACGAGAGAAAGAAGTAAAGATCCTTCCTATTGAATAATAGCAATAATAATAATACATAATAATCACACCGCATTATATCCGATAAATACAACCTATACGATTTATATTACGAACTCGAGTCACTTTTCCAATCCCGAGTAATTAAACTTATTATACTCCTGCTAATAGATATAACATTTTTCTCACTTGTCCACTACGATCTACAACTTCTACTTCCTACACTTACTTACTACTACTTACTCCCCATTCAATAAAAGTTCACTTTTTATAAACAAACAAATACGGGTACGCGTACACGGGTCTTTCATACACTTCATTAAAAAGTGCATTTCTTTTTTCTTTCTTCGATTCTTCTCAAATCAAGATTCGGCGTTTCCGGTCGCACTACAGTTAACGCGAACACAATCTTCATCGCCGGTCCTTCTTCATCATCGACATCACCGTCCTCCACCGATTCATCATGAGCCTAAAAATGTTTGAAATCACGTAAACAATCAAGGAAGTTTTAAAATTTAAAAACACTTACCTGCTGCTGAAGACAAATCCCAAAACGAGTGCAAAACGAATTAACTCATCGCGAAGTGTCCTCCTGAGTCAAAATGCGTCGCCAAAACAATTTTTGAAGACCGCGGGTCCCGCCACCGCTTGTTTATCTCATTGTTGATTGAACTTGCGTTAATTGTTGAACTACCGTTCATGTGCGCACGAAGTTAAGGTTTCCAGTGAAAAGACTTCTTGGAAACAGTTTGTCCGGGGAACGTTGTATTTCATTTAAGTCTGAGTCATCCTGGAGTTCCGTGAATCAACAGACGCAGCGGTTTCTTAACGGTCGGAGGTGATTCGCCGAGGTAATTAAATGCTGTGATTTATTAACGTTCTTAGTGGTTAGAATAATAGTGCACTATTATAGTACAGTATAAAAATATTCTTATTCAATTGAGATTGTTGGGTTTTTTATGGATGGAGTATTTCTTTTTGACGGAGTATCGCGCATAGATCTTAGCTTTATTTTTAAGTTTCGCTTAAATAAATGCCGTTCATTCATGGGTCAGTTGCGTATCAAAAGCTTAAAGCATTTGATACGATTCATGTGTGTCATTTTGTGGAGCAATAATTAGCGTGCATGTTTCAAATGAAAGAAGCTGTATGAAATTTAATGAGTGGGAACTGGAATACTGGAAATAGTTTGAGGGTGGGAAAACGATACTTTAACTCCGGAGAAGAAAAGAGGTGTTGTCAGCTCAGTTAGAGTTTCTGATGACTTCATGCCTTTTTTGCTTTCATGTTTGGCATTTTACTACTTGTCTAGCTAAGGTCACAGGTTAAGATTAATCGGTAATTTATGCTGGGAGCACGAAAACAAGTGAAAAGCTCATGCAGTCTTGCACATTTAGTATTTTCGTAGTAGTTTCTGTGTGCTGACTCGAGTCTAGTCACTTTTTACTTTTATAGAGGCGAGGAGACGAGACACTGATAAAATAAATCCTAAACTGTCGGAGGATTGAATTACATGAATTGCGAACATGAAAATGCTATGAATTGTAGTGGTATTCTTAAATTCAATAAATAAAATAGTTTAGAATGAAAACCGGCGTAAGATGAAACAATAGGCTATAATATTCATATTTGTTAGAGGAATTTTATGAATGAACGGAGATGTGGAGATACGGAATTTATTCAATAAAAATTTATTATTACCTGAGAGCCCAACAACACTTGTAGTACTTTGAAGTTCAGAAGCAAGTTCCATTATTAAAGGAAAGTCAGCAAGGCATCTCGTCGTTTTAAAGGAAGTTGAAAAATACAGCGAGCACATGTACCTTACATTGTTTGTTGATGTTTGAAAAGCCGGTATTACAGTATAAAGTAGAAGTTAGAAAGAGTATTTGCTAGTAGCAGTATTGCGTATTTTATAAGGAGCAAAAGTAAGTCATTATATGGAGCATTATTGTCTGAAAGTAGAAGCTTAGATGTAAAAGTGTAGTGGATTTTATAAGAGAATTTATACAGGAGGTAGATAGGGGTAAGTAGATAAAATAGACAAAGCAATAGGAAAGATGTATAGAAGACCCTAACTGATGAAAGAATGAAGGACTCTAGAGAGACAGAAGACTACACTGCATATAAAATGCTTTGATATGTACTACATGATCTGTATTCTGTTGAGATGTACAAATTGTTTGGTGATATTATATACCACTAGCAAGATGGGTATAAGACTCAAGAGATAACATGTTTTCTTGGAAAAAGCGGAAGGATCTCGTTCACATCATCGTCACTTCAAAAGCTTTATATATATTTTATAAGAATAAATGCCCGTGTCTATCCTTAGTTAGTACGAGTTTTCTCACGAAAAGTCTCGGGTGATGATAATAATACACCGCGTGTATCATGTCATCATGTGCATGAAAGTAAAAACAACAAAAAAATCGTACACATCTAGCGTCATTATTTAGTGCTATATTTATATTTAGGGAAAAAATAGTAAAAGGTTGAGTGTGGTGTGTATATGCAAAAGAGTGGAGAAGTCGAAAGGAACGAGAGTGAGTTAGATAATGAAATAAAAGTAGTATTAGGATTCTGAGTTCATGAAAAGGACATGATATACCACAAGTTCACGTAAAGATGATTTTGTGAATAACACTAATAAGTGTATCAAGGCATATCAGTCACTGAGTCAGTAGTTCATTCACAAGAGAAGTGAAACGAACATAATATTATTTAAGTGGTTAACCTAGGTGCATGAGACAGAGAACAGAATGAAATATATAAATATAAAACTTGAGGTGAAGTATAGTTTAAATTATAGATTGATATAGGTTAGGTGGACGCATAACGTGGTTTGTAGTAGTGTAGTAAAGTGAGTAAAAGAGTAAGTTAGTTGTGTAAAAGCAGAGTGAAAGAGTATCAAGGCAAGTGGAGAGTAATAAAGGTACCTTTTGGAGGAAAAACTTAAGTATAATTATAATAGCAAAACACTGAATGAACTTGTGACTGATAGGAGATAGATAGGGACAAAATACAACAGTCTGGAATAGTAGTAGTAGTAAGTAGTAGTGAATTGTTGATACGATGATGATGGTGATAGTTAGTGGTTGTATAGTATGGCAAATAATACTCTTCCACGTTCCTCCGTAAGCGAAAGTCTATAGAATTGTCGAGGAGTATCAAAAAGTTGAACCGTATATAGCAACTCATGATTATTGCGGTAGTATAGTAACACTGCTGGCGATGCATTGCAAACTTACTGCATCCTACGATTGCATGATCCTTCCATCACAGAGAATGTACGTATATGTGTATAAAACATGGCAAAATGTTAAATTCTATAGTTTAATACTTGATGATGAGATAGTTTGTAAGAAATGTGAAAGAGACCAAGTTCACAGGGTTTTTATACGGGAGCCAAACCTGCGAGTTTAGGGGTATGTCGAGAGCCGAGCGAGGTGGACGGATAAGTACTATAAGATTTGTACTACAATCTTTATACTCTCTAGTCTATTCCATTTCCATACACGGTTCTCTCCTGTATTTCACTTCTCTATAAGCTACAAGAAGTTTGTAACTCCAGTAGTAAAATCGTATTGCTCTCTTCATGCGATATAGGTATATATATTATGGTTATTCACTCTTTCACAAACTATTACTATGTGTTCCTTTACTTCTATAGTACGAAAAAGCTATAGACTTGCTTAGTTCAGTTATTGCATTTATCTTCTCGTTTTGTCTCAGATATATTGGCATTCTCGCTACCCTTCTTTGAGTTGTCCTTGCTAAGCATATATCCGATTGATCCAACCTCGGAAGGTCGAGAATTTTGGTAGCTCAAAATATACTACCAAGACTGACTATATGTTACAACTTTATAAGTAGGATTGCTATATTCTACGGAATTCGCGTGAATGATATGCTCACTACATTGAAGTTTATACCGGCATTTTGAGGTACAGGTACAGATCTGTTTGTATTCCACATTCACGCGATTTTTATATTTTATCTCATCAGCTCATCATGTGTGCACTGATGCACTGTGTGCGACCTGTGATACAATGTGCGGTGCAGTTGTTTGTTTATTCCAAGAGCTCTCTTAAAAACTAATGTTTATTTTGATGCATGCTTTTAATCCATTATGCTTTTGGTGTTAGCAAAGCACTTTTAATTGATTGTATTTTAAAAATCCATTATACCATGAGCAATTCATGAGCAGTGCGTACTGAATGGTAATGTTGATGAAAGAATCGCAAAGCTTAATTGCACATTTAGGTGCGTGTACGCGTGTAGGTGTAATGTCTAGTTAATCGCCCAACTTTTAGATGAATAATTGTATAGTATCTTAAATACACGACATCTGAATTTGTCTGCAATTTTTTATGTTAGACTGTATGCAGCATTAATATTACATGCATGTGCAAGAAGGCCTTATTTGTCTATTCATTTATTATTTTCCTACCGACACATCTAATTGGTGAACTCATTAATTTGAATCAGATAATTTTTTAATTATCGTAGATGGCAAGTCTTCTTGAGATGCGAAAGAATATTTATAGAATCAGAATTTATCTTAATCTGCTGCATTTTAGCCTGGCAATGGAAACTCATATACCACATTCCCAAGTCGATAGCCTTTACTCATCTTCGGTGATGAAATGAACATAATAATATTGCTAGTTAGTGAATAATTGTTGCATATCGGATGCCGGAATGTAAAATCAAAGTTACCAATGTAGGATGTGTTGTATAGCCCTGTATTCCTGGTTCAGTTCCTTCAAATCGAAGCCTTTTTCCGTGACTAGCCATAACCAACTATTATTTATTAGGAAGCCTACTGCACAAAACAAGTTTTGTAATATTCAAGGTTCAAAGAATGAAGTACAGTCATGTGGATTTCAAGCTCATTTGAGAGTTTTCTTCACTTTAAAGACCCTAAAGTAACCGACTTAAGTCATGATTCATAACATTTTGAAAGAACAAAACAAACAAAAAGCAATCATGAATATATTATTCATATTCATATCTGTGTACTGTGATGAATTAAATAATGAATCAAGTATTGTTATTAAAAACCAAGAAACGCACATTCCTTTGAAATAAGTCCAGGTTAAACTTGAAATGTATGCAATTCAGACCCAGAATCGATGTTTTATGTGTTTTAAAACAACCATTTACATAATTTGAAGTATCTACTTATTACTTCTGAAGTTCTGATTCGGTAGGAAAAGGTGGATTCCAATGCTTGAAGCGATCTCATGCATTCTTTTGTTTAATATAACTTCTTTAGATGTCAGAGTATTTTCTGAAGTATTTTGAAAGGAAGCCGAATTTTAAGAATTTGTTTTATTGTTCAACACTTTTTCCATCACCTACGAGAGTTCTTTAACAGAAAACGAAATACGATGCATAGTTTTCGAATTGGCAGAGGGTCTCGTGTTCAATATTTTATGTCGCATTTTTTAATTGTTAATTGTGGATTGTACTTCACAAATTAACGCTTTGGTTAGCTTTGCCGTTCTGATAACAACTAATCGGTAAACGCCCAGATAATCGGTTATATGTTTAACGATTATGTGACATCAAAAAATTATGTGCCTCCAGATTGTCCAGATATCGTTTCATTATTTGGCAAAAACTTAAGAGATAACTTCTTCACACAAAATTCCCGACGAAAGATTCGATTGCTTTGTTTGCTACTTACATATTACATAACAAGTACACTGTAATGTGCATTATAGACCGGCGAATCAACCGTATTCAGAAATTGCTACTTTAAGTTTTCTGGCATATTCTTTCAAAAGTT